>JAZBGY010000772.1:0-40485 GCA_037414755.1 Lydus trimaculatus | reverse complement strand
TATATATATAAAAAAAAAAAGAAAAACCGATCCAAATATCGTTGTGAAAGAAAGCTGCTAGAGCTGGATTTGAAACAACGACGAAATGGCGATGATGGATGGTTTGAAGTAAACACAGAAGGCACACATGTGTACATCTGCATAAATATAGCGAAACTAGGTTGACGAACTTCTTTACTATATCTAACTTGAAGGGTTTATGATGTGTTTTCCACGAAACAAAAATCTAAATCATCTCATTTTTCTTCCCGAATACAGGGAAATATTATTAAAATTATATTGAAATGAATAAAAAATGGATTCAGATATCCTATTTCGCTTTGATGATATCAAATTACCAACAATATTCATTAAAAATAAATTTTCTTATAATAAGAAGAAATCAAGATTTGGTTTCGATCAATTTCATGAATCTTTCAGTTCTTGTTTGGTATATATATTGGGTCAAATCCGGAAGTAGCTTAATCTTGCTTGACTGCGTTCAAAATCTGTTGTAATCTATTAAAGGTGTAGATCAATGTCAATTCTAAAGATAATTTGATACTGTTCAAAGGAATCTCAACGACCTCCCCATATACCTGGGTTTAATATTACGTTACAAGCCACATTCATTGTTAACATATGTTTTCTACCTGGAAGGTTTTTGATAGATTCTTTTTTTTCATTACCTATTCATTTCGTCTCTACTCCTTTGAAACGGACGCGTTATTAAATATTATTAACCGGCAGAAACATATGACAGATGGGTGTTTAATGTCCTGACCACATGTCCACTTGCCGATCATCAATGAAAACTATAAGGATTACTTTCAGGTAGACAAATTATTAATGATATAAAACAAAAATCGTCTATGGTTTTAAAGTTTTGCATCTGTCAATAAAGTTGCACCTCATTAAAGTACAATTTGTAAATTGCTCTAAACAGAATCATCGATCTACTTAAAAACTTAACTAAAACTGTTTTTAATTAAATTTTAATAATTGAACAGGAAATTTCTTAGTTATAAATTGAACGATTGTTGTTTGGATCGTTAATTTCACGTTCGGTTTTTCGACTTTAAATTAACTTCAAACAACTGGATTAAATAGTTAATCTGTAAAGTAGGGACCTTAAATTGATGGGTGTTAGACTTGCTCCAACTTTTTCGATATAAAGGTTTTAGTGAATTTCCACCAAATCATTTTGAAATACAATTAAAACTTGTTAATTGTAAGTTTCGAATTTCATAATTCCCAAAATCTATTTTGGGAATTGGGTTTTTATTTATGTTATGGACAGTTGACTGGAACAGCTGCTTCAGTTATTGATGCAAAACGAATTTTCTTTATTGTATTCCTTATTTCCAAGTCAAGAATCAACTTTTTTCCATACGATAATAGGCTTTTTGTTGGATTTTCTATACAGACTATATTACCTGAAATAATTGGGTTTCAAGCAGTTCGTTTATTAAATTTTATCGTATATTTGTGGAAAAAAATGATTTTATACTTCAACGTTTTTAAATAAAGATGTAACTCGTTTCTAGTCCAGAATCTCTAAGTTTTGTGGTCAAATCTAACAGCATTCCACACTATTTGATTCGAAAATAGATAATAAGCTTCGCATAGCTTTTACAATAAAGTAATTCACACAATTCTAATAATGATGACACTCTAGAGAAATGGAGATATTTGTGTTTTACATATATTGCACCCTGTATACAAATAAAAAAGGGTTTAGAGATGTAATAATTATTAGTTTGGTAATATAACTTTTGAATTTCATTAAACAAATATTCGGGTGTGTTATATTTGAAACGGAAATTAATGCAAGTGGTCCATTATCGGACAATGTACAAACTTCAGCAATAAATACGAATTTTATGATGTGACCATTATGATGACCACAATATCTGAATTTCAATGATATTGTGTTAGATTAATATATCCACAAATATTTTCAACACAACCATTATTTTGGGGAATGTCTTGTTTATTAGTAGACACTTCCTTGTTTCATATTTGTTTCAACAATGAATAAATTCCATAATTATTAATATAAAAACCTACAAATATTTCATAATAATATCGTCAACATCCTACATATATTCAAATTCTCGTTTCTTTTTCAAATGTCAGTCTTATATGAGAAAAATGAACAATACACCTACAATAATTTAATATCAACCTTTCAACAAACTGTTATTTTATTTTGAATCATTTATTAAGAGACGATTGTTACTTCAAAGAAGTTTCATCCAAATCAATAACTCGTTCGGTTTATTTTTTCTTCAATATATTCGAAAATGAACCGATAATCACATTCTAACATCCATTTCTAATAATAATGATAGAAGGTATATATATTGGTGAATCATTGTATAGTCCCATTGGGCGGAAAGTCTTTATTGAATTGGTAGATTTTTTTGTGTGTGTCGTGTATTTGACAAGAATGAGATGGATCGGTCCTTTAATAATGAACACAACATCCAATATTTCCCCATTAATAATATAATATCTCTCTCTCTATATATATATGATGTAAGATTGACAAGAAGGCATTATCGAATTAATTTTGAAAGATTTTCGTTTATTAAATCGTTTTATCACTGAAAATATAGATAGATATACCTATATACAGGATGTTTCTTCTTTAATATATATACATATATAACGATTTTATTTGTGATTGGGGAAAAATCGACAAAGGATAAAACATCCTGTAGATTTGAAATAATCAGAAAATTGCACAACATTTACCCCACATTTCCGGAATTTATCGACAAAATCATTGCGCAACGTCAACGATGATTATTTAACAATCATATCCGTTGTGTTTTTATGATAATATAATAATTATCAAAACTCCACCTCTAATCTAATAATAATAATAATAAACAACATAATTTATACATATAGATTTGGAGAGTGTATATTATTCTTTCTCAACACTTTTGATTGACTTTATCACGCAAAGCTGTTTAACACACAGTAATTATAATGTTCAAACATACCAATTACATTATGTATGTTTTTATTGCTTAAGCATCTAAGTAGAGAGTAGAATAATTTTCTCACATAATTTATTGCTTCATTGCAACAGATTTTAGGAATAATTCTTGTGTTAATAAAAGTTATATTTGTCCAAAAAAAAAACTCATATACACTCAAATAGTCGCAATATTGTAAGATTATACGAATGCTGTCTGTTTTCTTCTATCATCATTTTTTTCTCTTCTTTTATTATTAAAGATATAAAGAAACAGTACAATGGTGGGATTTATTATATGCTGGGCACGCTAGACAACAGCACCATAAAATACCACTTTTATCTATGCCTATTAAGTCTAATACCATATAAGTACGATACGGTTCGGACAGCCTTTTTTTTTTATTTTGGTATTCTTTAATCTGTTCACTATTTAGAGAGGTTGGGACTATTAAAAACTTGTAATTTTAAAATGAAATGTATGCGTAGGCGGTGGTCGATCATACATATATGTACATTTTTAAAACGTAGAGAGAATTTACCATGAGAACCATTATATACATGGTCTGTATTATTGGTGATTATACATGGTCTGTAACTGACAGTTTGTAAGTCTTTCAGCTTTTATAATTTGATTAATCGGTCAGTTACTTTGTTTACTTTGTTAATTCCGAGATCGATAGTTGATAATTAATCAAAAACCAAAAAAAAACGAGTTTTAATTAAAACTCTATTCTTATAATAATTTTAGAAACAATCATCTTTGAATTTTCAATGTAACCGGTATCTATGATACTTCAAAGATATTGTTTTTTGATTGTTTGAAAACAACGTAGGTTGATAAGTACCTGTATGTTTATATGCATATATATGTAGGTACAGTGGGCGGAAAATACTTGTGGTAACTTTCTGGCCTTCTATCTTACTGCCAGTTAGATAAGGTGATCACTATTTGATAAGTGGGCGCAACTGGACCACAATTATTATTATTTTTTTTTATTTCTTAATAAACGAAAACAAAATTTTCAAACATATGTTGGGAAATTTCAGCATTTCTGTTTGGTAATTTCCATAAATTAGCGGTTTGTTACAACCGTAATTATAATAAAAGAAAGAGAAAATAGTAAAAAGAACAAATAATGAGCTATAATCCTTCTCAGGTAAAGTTGCTCGTTTATTCGAAACAATTTCCGTCCCTTATTAGCGCCACAACAGCTGGAAGACGGTGTAGTTTTGCAATTATTCTTTTTTTATCGTATCCTTTATTGCAATCTCATTCTAAACATAAATGGTGGTTAACAGAATAGTTTAGAATGTGATTTAATTTATAAACGTCAGGTATTGCAGTATAGTGTATTTCATGTCGTTCTGATTAACTTTCTTAATTTATTATTCAAATTAATCAGGTATGCAATAAATAGTAGAATTGAAATTGCAATTTGCAAATACGTTATTGAATTTTGTATCAATTATAAAAATTTTCAATCGGACTAAATACGATTAAATCCTCATCTAGAAATAAATAAATTTAGCTATGTTTCAACAAAATAGATACACACACACACGTGAATATATCCGATTTGATAACGAGGATTCCAATAGTCGGATTTCAATGTTGGTCAAATTTTAATCCGGCTAGGTTACGTACTACGTACATAAATCTGAATGGAAAACTGCATATTGGGATATAAGCGTTATAGCTTCATTAAATCAATGTTTAATTTACATCAGGACTGACCAACCAACTATTTTGAAATTTTATAAAATCCACAACAAACATATAACTTGAATCAATCATATATTTATATTTATATTTAATTTTTTTCGTGAAAGTTGTAATGTTACTGTTGTATGCAATTTTGGAAGTTGGTTGAATACTACAAGTAAACTTTATATGGTGGAATTCTGTACCAACGGGGGAGTCGTAATTCATCCCCTGTTAAGCCAGTTGTGGTCACTAGAGTCCAACCTCGCAACGACCATTGCCATTGATTGGCACCGAATCGCGTCAACTTATCCTAGTGGGACATTAATAATGCACCCAAAGGGAATTCGTTATAAAGCTCGTAAATCCTGTCGCGCAACTACGTTTACGTTTATAATAAATGCGTATTTGCACTGTAAAATCAGACATCACTTATACATAGTAACATATTTTAACACATACATATTACCTCCTTCGTTACACACACGTATATACACTGTTTTAGACAATAGAACGAAATTGAGATTTCCCCAGTGATTGTCGTTGTTACTTCTGGTATTTTTCTATACACATGAATAAGTGTGTGTGTGTGTGTGTGGTAGTCTCGTCAAATCATTTCGTGGCGACGTGCAAAGCATTTGCATTACTATCAACACTATGAATGTTTCTTTTCCAACTTTTCACATTATATACCAACGAAGAATATCCGGAATTCTTACTTTACCATCCGGATATACGTTCTCTGTGATATTTCAATAATACTAAGTGATACATTGCTGCTATCTATATATGTATATATTGGCAAGTGTATGTTTTTTGCCACTCTCACATAGATTAAAATGTTTCACTAAACGCGTTGTGAAGTTTCACCAATCGCTAGACACTATTGTGATATACAACAGTAAAACAACGATAGAGAAGGAAGAAAAACAAGAGAAAAGCGGACTTTATTGTGATTCTGGCTTTAAATACACACGAACCACGAATAATAATAAAAAAAAGCAGAACTAGTTTCAAACAAGAACTTCTACTAAACCGCTATCGATTTCAGTTAAAGTTCTCCCATAAATGAATACGATACTTTCTATTATTATTATTACATAAATCAAATTAATTCTACTCGATTTCATTTTATAATTGATCTAATTTGTTATTGTTGTTCTACTTATTGTTACAGGTGAGTGTGTGTCCTTTGGCTTGGTGCTTTGCCTACTGACGACACATGCCCCCGCTTCGTAATGAATTGTTCGCAAGGTTTGTATCCTATCGGGTCACTCTTCCATTATATAGCAATGAATTGAAAAAAAACTTTAAATGCAGTAAATACTAAGAGTACCAAATATCGATCAAAATGTTGTATGGACACTTTTTCTTATCCTCCTTTCTTATTTGACGACAATCTCCCTCGACCCCGTTAAAGGACTATTGTGCCTTGCGTGACACTAATTGAATTCTGAGCGCCATCTTTAACTCGAGCTATATGACAAATCAGATTGGGTCACCACAGTAGTCTATCATAGAGTTTTCACTAGGTTTTGGGTAAGGTTTTGTGATTTTGTATTTTTAGAAACTTCCACTATAAAATAAAAAATCAGAAAATAGCTCTAGTTTGGGAATTACAGATAATAGACTTTGGCAAGGTCGCACCTAGGGGATTCATCTAAACTAGAAAGCTACTAGAGCTCATCCCCTACAGTAGATGTGCCTTCCTGTTTAAGTTGAACAAATAGATTTCGTTCCAGTAAATCTACTCTATGAGAAAACGTATAGATTAGATAACTAAACAACATGTTGGTTTCTTGCCATAATTAAACGTCATCTTGTTATCCATCTGTTTCTAATTTACTAAAATAAAAACCTGACTAGAGTTTATATAGAATACCTATCTGCCGTTATATATAACGATATTGCGTGCTTTCATAACACAAAAGACTTTCTTCTGTAGACATAGGAAGTCATTTCGCTAACTTTATGTCTTTCATATATCTTCATTTGCTAGTTAGACGACTGTCGTGTCTAAACCTTTGTTTTTCACTACTCTCACGCTGATGTTTATCATTTTTTTTCCTTCCACCATTGTTAACAGTAACATCTACATCGGGCTGATGTCTCTTAATTATTCTGAAAAGATGCTGCGCCGACTACTATGACGCTATATCGATCCATTACCATCGCCTTATATTCAATTGGTTTTTTTATTCGATATGAGTGGAAAGAGATGGAATAAATAATTGCTTTGATCTTCAAAATTCAACACTTTCGCCGTCTAGAATGTAATTTTTTTCGTTTTTAAGTCAATTTTTCCTTTTGTGAATTATTCTATATTTCTCAAAACGACGTATATCAATTTTGATAAGATATTTGAAAGTTTTTTTTTTTCTACAATTTTCCAAATAGTGTAGCTAGAACATAAAACTGTCAAATGATTCTAGTGAAATGTAATATTATCACTTTGAACGTATAGAAAAATATCGAAGCGAGAAAGTGGTGATTTTCCCGGCGCATCCACCATTCTTATATTTCATAAATAAAATTAAAGATTGTTGTGCCACTTTTATCGTTGCTTTCCTAGAAATTTCACACTACAATTTATAATAGAAGAGGATGGCGAAAACAATATTCAATAAAACATCTTTGGGTTATAGAATTTTCGATATTTCTATAGTCGTCCTCAACTATTCTGTGTGAGATAAGTAATAATGATAGTTTCAATTGTGGAAATTGATAGAAAAATGTCAGTATTTCACATATTTGTAGTGGATCTGTTTTCTAGTTTGATTTTAGTTTAATTTTTCCAATCAGTTGTTTGCACTGGACAGGTAAATTTTCATTTATTTTAGATGAGTAAATTTTGCAACAGGCATCGATGCATTAACACACAACAAACAATGCAACAATTACCAATTATATCAGAATTAACTAAGTTCATACCGAATAAAATATTTCGATTCAATGTACTTTTTAATTGCTAACACAACAAACATACAAACATACACAACTAGATGTTATTCGGATAAAAAGTCAAAAAAAAACAATACATGAATACGCCGTTAATAATGGCGAAATCTGGAAATTTTCAATACTACTCGATGCAAAATGTCGTTACAAATGCACATTTCAATATCATTTTCTCGTTGGGATGATCTTTAGTCACTTTTTTATTTTCGTAGTAGTTTTCCACATATGTGTATTTGTTTGGTTTGATCTACTATACAGCAACAACAACAACAACGCATTAGTACCCTTATATCAGAAACTACAGTAAATCGTCGGATACCACCTGACGGGCATGGACTCTTTCCTAATCTCCCCTCACAACCGACAATCTAGAAGCACTCCTGATAAAACACTAATCCAAAGTTTACGACTTTGCGTTATTGCAATAACACTGAAACAAAGTTTTGGAGTTCCCTGCAAAAAGTATCTACTTTATTTTGATAAACAAAAAAATTGCAATCACTTTTTTTATTTCAAGATAAGTTAGAAAGCCTATTTCCACATATGAGTAAAAATTATAGAGAAAATTCGTGTTTAAATTCACGATTTTTGTTCAAAATCTTGTTATTTAATCAATCGATTTCTAATTAATTTCAATGGTTTTGAAATGTCTACACTCTTTCAAATTGAAACGATTCCAAATGCTTCAAAATTTACTGGGGGATAATGATGTAATTAAGGAATGAATCGTACTATGTGGGTCTGGTTCCAACAAAAACCTTCCAATAGCCGTTGTGAACCTTAATTTGATTGATTTCATTTAGGAAAACAGCCAGGTTTGATGGAAGCTGTAAGCAAAAGTTAATTTCCGGTTGCCGTCTACAACACCAACACCATCACGGGTGTGTTGTGTTTTTTTCTTCTCTATCTCTCTCTAAAGACTCAATGGTATATACATATATGTAGCTTAAAGTTAGCCATAAATTTTTTGATAAATTATATCCCGACTCATATACGAAACAGAAATAAGAACGCTGGGAAATAAAATTTCAATCGTTGAAATGCAAAGTTATGTCGAAAGAAATATCTTTCCACAGACTGTACTGACAATAAAACATTCATTTTCTACTAATTTTATTTTGTCATTTTTTTTCTGTGAAGCACTACAAATAACAGTATGGAGATGGCCAGTTAAGTTCAACGACTGGCTCAAAAGATTAGGTGAGCTGGTTCGGATCAAGTTGGGGTGCAAATAAATCCGCACTTTTGTGCCATAGAAATGGACTAGTTTTCCGCCCGTGTACCTTTAGGGATGAACAGGATAACAATAGAAATTTGGTGCGTCTATTGTAATTGTCCCTTTTCTTATTGAATGCAATTACAATATTCCACTGATATTTGTGATTAATTTAATTTTGCACATTTCCTATTCAAACAACAAATTGAATGCAGTATTACAATTTATAAGTTTGTTTATAGGAGTAACAATTCGCTTTGATTTCATAAGGGATAGTGGTGGATATATAGGGTGGTTGTGGTGAGGATAGGGGATGGTAGCTAGTTACTACAACAACTAGGAACCATCAACCGCCCACACCAATGTCAACAAATTTGCATATCTATGTATATAAAGTACAATTTTAGTATACTGTATAATGGAATGACTAATCAAATCGTTCTATAATATATGCAAACAGCTTAACTCGCCGCCAGTAGTGAATAGAGTTGAATTTTTTAAAAGCGTCGTTTTGTAACGTCGCCGCCAACTCCTCCTGTGTATATGTTTCTCGTTATGTTCAATTATAATCTAAGACAGCTGGAATCAACTATAAATTCTGTTGTACAGTTGGTTACAGTTATTTAAAAAAAAAAAACTAACAAGAAAACAAGACATTTTAATTTTCCCTTATTGGACTAAAAATTCCGCAAGATATCAGATCAAGAATGTTACAACGATACTAACGATAAAATTGGAAATTCACAATAATATGCGGTAATACTGACAATGAGAGACTTCTACCGATAATGATTTATTGGAAGAACATTTAAAATTTATCAACGCTTCTACCACGTCCTAAAGACTAGTGTGGCACCAAGTGATGGACGTCACAGGCAACTGTCCAATCCAGTTAAAGGCCCCACATTTTAGTTGACATCCTGACGGTAAATAATTAACCGCATACAAAATTTATCACCAACCTTGTTACACACGTGCTAGTAATCAGTACACTGTTCACACGATGATTTTAGATACGCAGAATAAAAAAAACGAAAACGACTTTAATAATTCACAAAAAGAGCACTACTTGAAAATGATAATCTGTAAATTCTACAGATTTTATCACCGTCTGGGGAATACCGTATAAATGCATATGCAAAATGGCAAAGAACCGGTGAATTAAATATCACAAGTTGTAACAACGTAAGTCATCGCCCTAGTCAAACTAATACAACCAAACACGAGAAGATACTAGGAAAAATTACTCCCTAAGGTAGTACAAAGAAAATTACAATAGCTAGAGGAAACGTAATGAATGACACTCAACAAGACTTTTCCCCCGTAAAAGTGACAGCCTATAATAAGAAAAAATTTAAATATCATTACATAGAAATCACTATGATTATTATTATTATTATTGCTTTGGTACATATCTATTTAAAATGGCATGTACGGAAATGGGCGAGTTAGACTCGCCCCAGGCCGGTGTTATAATGATTCGAATTTAATACTCGCGATCACGGTATAATAGTCGAATGATTTAGCCCGGGAAATTGCCAAAGGGTGGCGATTATTTATCGGTGAATTGAGAGGGCGTGTGAGGTGCAATCAGGAAGGGGGTAATATACTGCGAATCTCTCGTCTTCGGTTTATTATAGAACGTGGTGCGTACAACAACCCCAAGGCGGAAATTAGGAAGAGTTACCCTCCGTTGTCGTCCTCTATATATACATAACACGACTCAAATTGCTCTATGTGCATATATATGTGAAAAGAGCTAGAAAATGCGAATAATAACAGTAGAATATCCGTTGAAGTTTCACAAAATAGTCGCTTGTGTAAAAGATAAGAGAGTAAACTCTGATCGGTTCTTTTACACCTAAAGTCCTTTTATCTTCCAGTTGGCGTACGATCTTAAAAGAATTCTTTAGAAAGTAGGAAATACTCTCTGAAATATTCATTAAATTGTATGCATTGAGTGTGAAGAATATATCCTATTCATGTATTTGATTATTATAGATGTATGTACATATCCACTTTCTACACTCCTTCATTTTAATAATATTTTGCCTTTTATTTCTATCTAGTGAATGTTAGAGTTTGCATGATTGTACATAATAGCATGAGAAAATATCTTGTTGGCAACCAACGAAATGGTTGGCATTTGAATATTTAAAGGAAGCAGAGGCCAAATTGTTACTAAACAAACACAATAGTATATTTCTTGAATCCGATTATGGACAACATTAAAACATATATATATTTTTTCTTTTATCCGTCGCCCCTAGAAAAAAAAACAAACTAACAAAACATTACTGAAACTAGGCCACAAACAAAACCACTTATTTTCGTTCACATCAATCGTTCAAATCATATAAAAGGATAAAAATATCGTGAACAATCAACTGTTACAGAAACGGGATATTTTGTTGATAATCAATCCGAGAAAAGAGTTTCTAGAAGAGATAACACTTGAAAACTTGGTAAAAGAATTGGAAGTCGATAAAACTTGGAACATTATCTGTTCTAAAATCAGATATTTATTTTTATATTCAAAACGAAAAGAATCCTATTGAACTATACTGTGTGTAAATGGTGGAAATTTGCTAAAATAGTCAACGAAAGACTCGTAACGATCCATAAGTTAAATTCAATTGCGGTATAAACGGCTTTATTGAGCCTTTACATTTGTTTGTTAGCTCGTTCTTTTGACGTTAAAGAATAGCACAGGTAGCAAAAAAGAATATTTGTTTTCGTAGACACCGATTGTTAGATTAATTGACCACTCGAGTGGTCTTGTAAATGTCACATTTTCTTTTATATGCAAACTTAGCTATTTTTATATTGGCAAATATAGGTAAGATTTTGCTAACAAAAGAGTATTCTATACTGTTAAGTCTTTGCAAAATTTTGCGACCATATAATTTTTGCAAATTTAGCATTTCATTGTTTTGTTAACTTTTTGATAAATCAAAGGTTTTTAGGATCTTTCAAACAAGTCTTAGAAACTTTAAACCTCAATCTAGAAGTCAGGTAAAGAAAGTCACTGATACTGCAGCAGTAAAATCCATAGTAATACTCATTGTCAGATTGAAAGTTTCTGCGGAATCTTACAATTAGACAAAAAATGTCTGTTCGTACTGGGAAATCTTGTCTAATCCTTTCTAAGCTCTTTGCACATCATTTATGAAGAGGATATCTTAGTGACGAATAAATTATTGTTTGAACTACCTTATATACCTGCCGGAAAAGATATCTTTCCCTTGATGACAACGTATGCAAAAATAAATAAATTGGACTGGAATTATAGGAGAATGGTCAAAAAAAACTGCGACAACTTTACAACAACTAATATAGAGGCAATGTGGGTAATAACTATTTTAGCGACTTGAATTATTCTCTCATTATGAGGATATTCTTGTGTTTTATAGATGAAAGTCGCAAATTCATGTAATAATTCCTTAATTATTGTTTCGTTGTTAGTTCCGCTCACTAAATTATTCATAGTCTACAGTGCAACTACAATTCATAATCTACTGTTGCATATTTAATAGCAATACAAATAAAGTGTACTGCCAGCAAATTGAAACTACTTTTTTTTATTCTATTTTCCCCCTTATGCGCACAAAAGTCAAAATTCCATTTTTCCTCCTTTTTGTTGTTAAAATATACCGATAAACGGATTTTCAAAGCAATATACGCTATTCTTTTGAAGTTGAACTATACATTACAACGACCATCTGGCATCAATTCACTTTTACGTCTCAACATCAATGCAAAGTAAGCTCCTTCAACAGCACATATCTATATATGCGGGTTTCCTATCTATCACCCCTCTTGTTATGCTTATTCACCCTGATGCATGTGTGTGCCAAATTCGGTTGTTTAGTCAAGCACGTCATCCTTCAGAATACGAATAAGAAGGGGGTTTAGATAAATTAAAACTAACCAATCCCCCTAGTCTTATGACGTCACATTATCAATACGAACATGTTATTTCAATTCTAATCAAACTAATAATCGATTAATTACAAAATTTCAACAAAACAATAGAAATATTAAATATAGCAACTATTAAAGTTCAACTTTTCGTTCTACGGTTATTTCTTCTTCTTTTTTTGATGGAGTAAAATTAGAAATTGTCGGATAAAGAAATGCGCACACCACGTCTTAAAATTGAATTAAAACTCAACTGAGATTGCCATTAAGAGTCCATTAAAAATTTCCAAAACAAATCACAAGTTTAAATCGTATTACTGTTTTTATTTTCGAGAAAGTATAGCTGCATTTTAAAATATCATCACTACGTTTTATTATTTCCAATTTATAACAAATGATGCTTGAATTGAGATTTTAAAAGTAACAATTGCGTATAATTGATTTTTTGTAAAATCATCAATTAACAGTTTGTAAAAATATTAATTTAGAAATGGTTAAGAGAATACGGAAAGTTTGCATTGACGATTAACAGGTTTGGTATTAGCAATAGATTAATAATGCATAAATTATGCAAGTGCACAAAGTTTAATTTGATACAGGGAGCCGTTCACCCTCTTCTATATATATATATATACATTAAACTTTGTAGTGTTCTCTAATAGTAATTCTGAAACCACTCGTTTCGTATTTTAGAAGATATCTCCCCGTCTAAACCATTATGTTAATAATAAATGTTCTGCTAACTTAGTGAACAGATTGACTCATAATTTTATTTGTTTTGCCGATGTACGAGGTGTTATTAGCTACACTTATCATTGACTGTTGTTCCCCAGAGTATTCTCACAAATTTTAACTGCTTTAATTCCATAAAACTGTATCGTTAGATGTTGGAAATAAATTGAATTCATTTTTAAATTTTCACTGAACATCTCCACCCTTACATCAATTTAAATTTGTCTATGTGTATGTGTGTGTTTGTGTGTTTTCCGTTTTCGCTACAAAAACAAACTAGAGTTATAGCTACTATGATATTTTCTTGTTTTCTTTATTCTTATAGCGTTGGATTATGCCAGAGTCCTTTACAGAGACACGATGTGTTTTCTTTCTGAAGTGATCTTTTGTTTACAACCATTTTCATGTTTTTATATATATCCTTCCACCAAGTTGATATACAAATTGAACAAAATATGTGGTAAAACATGGAATTGTACAAAAAAAAATTCTCCCTCCGAACCCTATTAATTGACAATAAAATGTAGACCAATTATCAACGATTCCCTTTTCACCTGTCTTCTCTCTATCTCTGTTCCTCTCCCTAGTCATGTCCAGTTGTACCCTAATTTTAGCTTTATCACTGTTCTGGGCAGGATTCCTCTTCATCCGTATATCCCTCATACACACATACATACATACATACATATACACACAAATATATCCCCTACCAATCTTCTCTTGCTCTCGTTCTCTCTTGACGCTATCCCCTTTGGCTCAATTTCTGCGACTGTCATTGTATGATACGGGTCTGGACTGCTGGCCTATGTAATATTCAGCGAAATGATTTATCAGTGTTATAAGTCACGTTTACCGGTGGTTCAGACAACGACGTTATGGTTCCGGTCTTTTACGCTGATATTGAGCTTATAATACTGTCGTTTTTAACATCATCGATGATATTTCGAGGTCGGAATCGTCATCTTCTCAACTTCGGAACTTTGTAAGGAAATTGAAATTCTTTCCTAACACATTACTTTTATGATGAGCGATTTCGTTGGCAGTCTATTAAGAACGTTATAAGACGTATGTGAGTCACTAAAACAAATTACATAATTTGTCTTGGAATTCCTCTTTGGAATGACTCTTGAATCGATGAAAAGCAAAATATTTTTAGAATCTATTTTAGAGTAATGTTCGCGCATCTACGGCAAGTAAATTATAGATTGCTAAACAGATTACTTGACTAGTTAAACACATTCGCATAGTAAAGACCAATATTGTTAATTAGATGTTGACATGGCGACGTAATTTCACATATCTAAATACGACTGTATGCATGGATACACCCTTGAATATCGTATCTCGTAACGATCAAACGTGCCTGTCGAATCAGGCGTGAGTCAAAGGGGGAGAATAGTACTCTGGACGCCGGGAGCATTTTAACACACGAACCGTCACATAAAACAATGTTAGATTTACTCGTAAAAACCGAATGACCCACTCGATCAGTTAGACAAACATGGCTAACACAGAAAAAAAAAGATTATTTTCGGATTATATCCATATAAGTCCTCAATATATGCGATATCGTGTTTTTTTTATTTGTTTGTAAATATAATAACTGTATCGTTGTATGCTCGTAAGTCATCTGTAATTCAATCGATAGTCATTCTCTAGAGATTTCAAGATTTTCCTGTCTATAGTTGTCTAACATTATGTATGCATAAAAAATACAAGATTGATCCCAGGTGGACAACTTGTATGCCCCTGTTTTGCAACGATGCAGTTTTATCTATACACTATTACATCCATATCCTCCGGTAATGAGCACGTAACAATGGGGAATAACTTGTAAGAAAGAGGGAAACAAACAGAGAATGCCTGAAGCATTTTTCCAGAGTTACTGATTATAATCTTCGATAAGCCATTTTAGAATTGAGTTCCTCTCTAAAATCTTTAATTTAGTATTATTTCTTATGTTTCTCCACACTATTATATGACCAGATAAAACTTGGATGTTTCTAATTACTAGTTTCGCAGTTAAAATGTAATTATCCTAGAAAAGTGCTCCTAATTACATTGATGATGATTTTTAGTATGTTGTTATTTGACAGAATTAGATATAAAATGTACAAAGTGTTTGTTAACTGATTCGTAGTGTTGATGGTAGAATGCACATACAGTCCCTCGACATGGTCCCTATTACTGCCACCACCATCGTCACCACTAGTACAGCCACCGTCGAACCCGCGTATTGATCCTGTAGACCACGGGAATGGGAGTTACCCTCAATTCGTCGCCCTATTTCGTAGAAATTCGCCTCTCCTCGATTAAACAACTGGCCGCATCCTAAAGTCGAATCTCGTCCTGCCTCTTCCTATTTCAACAAATTTCAATCCAATATTTTTCTAATTTTGGAACATATCTTAGAATTATTATATGCAAACATCGATTAAAGATCAACATAGAAAGACGACTAACTTTTTTGTTCTTATTTCCTATAAATAAATTTAGGTATCTCGTAAGTTGAGTGGTAGGGTAGGCCACAACTGTCCCCATAATGGTTCATGTTTTGCTGGTGATCTAGGAAATGGCTGCTTCATAAATAATGCCGTCGCCCAAACGAAATAAAATCACCCCAATCAATTATCGGTAGTAGTTTCACCTATCCCTACATCTACCCATTTTTATATTTTTCGTCGATTTTATGTCCTATAACTTTGGTATTACATCCTCCGACTTACAACCATATCATATGGAATGAATCTTTATCCTGCTTTTACATCAGCTTATTAGTGTCTTGTAAGTATGTTTCTCAAATTTCCTACCTTCACGTATGCTTTAACCAATAATAAGTAGGGTATTTTAATAACTCAAATATATTTTACATTTCAAAATAATTATATGAAATACTAGATGGTATAAAGGAGTGCTTGCCTTTGTCCTCCTTATAAATAGTTGTTGGATAATTACCCGTGACTGTTACAGCAATGAAGGAATGATGCAGACACCGGCGCCGCCGTGGTAAATTGACTTCATTCATCACCGGCCTTTTCTTGTTGTCTAGTGTTATACTAGTAGGGCTCCGCGCCCCAGTGATTCTCAATAACCATAGGCGACATCTTAAGAAATATTGTCGATATTTAGTCTTTGATCAGTTTCTTAATTGCCGAATAAATAAGTAATTCCCTTCTTTGTTACCTCACCCTCTTTTAGTATCTATTCAGTCATCAGAAAAACGAAATGCAGTTTAGTTGAGGGAAAACAGAATCTACTTACTTGTCAAGAAATTTTCAAGCAAGCTAAAAGCGACTACAGAATACCAAAGTGTGTTTTTTCAAACATTGTACATTTTTGTGATGCGGTATTGTCGGATTCATCGAACATATTCAGTCACTTTGTAAACATATTTGTAGGAAAGTGCGTGCCGATTCTACCAACTTTTTTCCATAACAATAGGAATAAGTGTGCTTAGCATTGTATTCATGTAGCATCTTCCAACAATCATGCAGCATCTATAGGGAATGGTGCGAATTACGTCAGCAGTAAGTCCTTTGGGATGTACTGTGAGTTCCATAAGGCGTTGAAGAGATGTGACGAACTCACTGCCAGACATGAAGGATGGCTTGAGGTGTGAGACATAATGCGTCCCTAGAGACGAACAGCTGATTGCCCGACAACGACAACCGGATCTTATACATTTTATAACATGAATCTCCATTGAGACTGAAAGGTTTTCAGATCATATCATTGAGCAATTCTCGAAATTATTTTGATGAAAATTATTAAAATGTATCGAAAAAACATTGTTTAACGAAGGGTAAATATCGTGAATGATATAGAAACACGGTCGGTGATAAATTCTGGAAAACACAAAACCACATCGAAAATTTCAAAAGCGCTCAAACCGCAGCTGCTCGTGTTAAATTATTCATTTCTGGAATGTAGGGCATTATAAATATCAACCGATGAAGTACATGCGCCATTCTATATGCGACTTTTGGCTTCAGGTATGAAATATTGACAAAGTTGGTTGTAGAGACTATAGAAGAGGACATACACCTGTCTACGAAAACATTCAGATTCGCATTGCAAATGAGGAAAACATATGGTGACGGAGACGACACGACGGTTATAGAAATGACATTTTCAAAGTACAGTTCACACATATGAGAGAGACATAAGCCGATATCAATCAATGATTAGTTACGAGAAGCCCTATCACTGATTTTATCAGTAAAAGTTTTTATGAATAAATTGAATTGATAATCGGATAATAAACAGGCTGTCATTGATAAGATTCATATCTAGTTGATGACAGTATGTACATACATTTATGCAGCAGTACATTTATTGTCCGATCGTGGTGATAGGAGAGAGACACGCGACGTGACACAACGTTTCGATTAATCTTTGAACAGCATTCAATTAAATTAAATAATCTTACTAGGGGATGAATAAGGGCTGAATACAATTATTTAGTAAACGAAAAGTAACAGATTTATTTTGAAAATCAATTTCGATACTTTTTCTAATCAAGGAAAACTTGAAACTTCCTAAGGCGAACTAATTAATTAGAAATCCCAACAATTCACATTTGTCCTGACCAAGCTGAGTAAACATTAGCGCGTGTCGGTTGATCGTGGATGGTAGTGCCTTCGCCCCCAACCCCAAACAAACAAACAAAGCTCATGTATATACATCTCTCATTATATTACAGAAATACCAACACGACTTTATCCGCATATCCGTAATTATATTCACAAATATATACACACAGATAATAACTATAATGTTCTATACTATACATATATATATGTTTGAAAATTTGCACAACTTCAACGTAAAATTATAGACCAGTAAACAGGAGCAGTTGAAAGACGTTAACGAGTGTTCGCTGTCCGTCTGTTCGTTCACGTTTATTTTTTTGTCCTAATTCTACTACGTTCGTTAAATGTAACAAATTCGTATATATTCTTTTTTTTTGCTATTTCTGTCACGACATGGAAACTTTGAATTGATGCAAGTTTGAATGGGTATGGGTAAACAGCAATAAAGTCCTATGTTAACCAGTTTTGAGAAGTTTGTGATTTACTTGATAGTTTCTTATATACTCAGTTATTAAAAGTAATAAATCTATCCAACTATAGACCGGAAGGTCATTGCATAAATCCCTGATTTGCCACAGAATGCGCCACTGTCACAAGAGAAACGAACCGCGAACTTTCCATCGCTTAATATTGAAAAACTGGAAATAGAGTTGATCGAAAACACGACCCTTCAAACAATATAAAAAGTAATATTCACTGTAATTGCCCGCATATATCTAAGGAAGTAGAGAATGAATGTTTGTTTTTTTCTCTTCAGAAAACTACAGCCCCAACTTCAATATTTATCAATTTCTATCTACCAAGTTTCTGCTCGGAATGGATATTTATTAAAGCAATGTTTGTTGTGTCGTTTTTAGGCAAGGGGCGCCTGTACCCCGCCTACAGCCTCAGCGGGTCTGAAGGTGAAGAATCACCACGTCGATACGGTATAACGCAACACACCTATCAACATCCTCTCTATCAACAACCGGCTGGTTTAAGTGACACTCCAACATCAGAGAACGCCTCGGACGCAACCTTAACTGATTCAGAATTGGCTTTAGCACGTGATTCAACTTTACTTGTACATAACGGTAAGAATAATTTCTATTATTACGTAGGCATGTTTAACATTATTTTCCCCTCATCTCTACCACATACCCTTGTTGTAATTTTCATATTTCGCATCGTGCATAAATTAAAACAACTTGAGCAGTTTATCTCAATTCGTGCAAATAATTTTCCTGGAAACGGTCGTTTTATTTGGATAATTAGATTTTGTCGCTACGCTTTTTTAGCTTGCAGTCGCAAGTTTTTTTTTATGTACACTTTTTTAAAAGACGGCTTCAAATTGACGACTTTTAATCTACAATATTTCAAACTAAACTCAACACAACTTTGACTGCGTAAAATATAAATTAAAAACATTTACTAAGAGTGATAAGAAACCAAAAATTGTCACCATGATTCTACTTATATCTTATTCCACGGGAATTTAATAGAACAAAAAAAAAAGCGTGCAAGTTTTCTTTTTGTTTTGTTTAAAAGGATAAGGTGTCAACATGAAGGTAATGACGTGAACAAAATTAATGTTGGTCGTTTTTTTTCCCGCTTTTCGTAAAATCGATACGCCTAAACACTGTCACCACCACCACCACCACCAGCCGCTACATAAAAGAAAAATTAATATTAAACGCCCCACAGCGTCGATTATCCGAAATAATCATTTGTTGGTTTGGTAAATGTTGAGTCAGATTTGTACAATCAAGCAAGATATGATATGTCATCTATTTGTAATTTCGATCCCCATCTTATTAATGATTGAAGAGAGTAAACACAATGGTGAAGGCGAGAGCAGAACTCATTATTGTAATGAAACGATTCGCTCCCAGATGATTCAAAGCGAGAATCCTATTAGATCAGTAATGATACAACAGAGTGGATCTCTTACAAATAGACAATTGCTGTTGGAGTTATTAATTTTTTTGTTTTTGTTTTTCTGTGATAACAGTAGGAAAAGGAAACTACTACTACTAAAGCAGTGTGAATCATTAACGTACTTAAGTAAGGCGTAGTGTTTTGTTAATTATGCATAATTTCGTAGCAAATTCAAGTGATGCATCCGCAATAGCAATTTTAATAGATTCAGCCACACGCGGCATGTTCACATTATTAACATATTATCAACTGAATTACATGAAATTTGTTATACCAGAAATTATAATGAAAAGACGAGGCCGCCACTAATTACCACATTAATTAATCACATTCTTTTTAATATTCTACCATTATACTAATAATAAATAACAACAAATTTCATCATTTTCTTTAAAAGAGATAAACGTATACAGAATATTTGCCAGTTACCATAAAAAGTTACCACCTAGGCAATTTCCCAGTACTGGCTCATAATGTTTTTCTACATAGTCTAAAAGATGGAGTCTGATAACAGCTAGTAACCATTACGTTACTCTACTCATCACATCCCAGAATGTTAGGATGGGGTTGTGGCAACAACATTATTCCAGAGTGGCATCGCTTCAACAACATCACCACCTCTCTGACTAACAACACGACTTTATAATCTTTAAGGAAATCGCATCCGAAATGGCGACCCTTTTACGTGAAAATGGCCAGTCTAATCTGCCAAAAGAAGGAAAAACCTTATCTTCTTTCTTTCTTTCTTTCGTTCTTTCTTTCTTACTTTGCCTATGTAGGTATATATATCTTTTCTCATCCTCTTCTTTATAGCGTTTCCTTTAAATTTATAGGAATTCTCTTGAATAACTTTTGTTAATTTTTTTTGTGTGCGTCGCAAAGAGAATATTTATTTTAGGAAGTTCTGAAAAAAATAATCAATGGAAACGACTTAGATACAGAGAAATTATGACTTCAAACGAATTCGGTCTATTGGTGTTCACTGAAGCTTCGTTGACCATTTTCTTCAGTCAATCAAGCCGACTTTTTTTTTAAAAAAAAAAAGGGAACCAATATTAATCGACATTTCTAAAAGGGAGATAAGTCAGCTAGGGAGTCTTTTCAAAGACTTTGATTAAATTCGTCATTTTTCTGCAGGATTAAAGTAATCAAAGTCTGCTTAGTTCAGCGTCGTAGTATATTCGAGTATAGTTAGGAAATGTCCCAAAAGGATCATGTTTATAGCTCTCCCATCGCCAGGTTCTCTACAATACAGGGATTGTGGCAGCCACCAACGAGGGTCCTTCGATAATACATCGGTCTTATGTAATAAAATATGTATGTACAGTATCTAGATACAATGGACCAAAGACTATTATTTACTTTTTGTAAATTGAAACCCATACCGATACATACCTGCCTTAATGCATCTAAATGCAATTTCCTATCTTTGTGTTTGAATAATCATCATCTGATACGATTGGCATGAAGTGAAAGTAGAGGCAAATGTCTGACAGGATAGCTTAGAAAATAAGATTAGAGTTACTCAAGTGAACAAAGTCTTATTAATCCGCTTATTTCTATATTTCTTGACCCAGTTGAAGATACAGTTTGCAATGCAGTAGACTAAATAATAAATTACAGTATTGGATAAAATGGATCGAGGAAATGTAGAAAGGGTATGGTTAAAAATTACCTTACTGTCCTTTAGAATTACGGTTATTATTAGAATTCTAGTAAAAGGGTTCGTTGAAATATTATAAAACAATATGATAAGACTATCCCTTATTTTGGGCTCGTATATTGAACAAAATTCGTTGAATAGCTAAACAAATTCCGAAATCGGATCTATGCACAAAAGCTAGGGCATTATTGATGATCGTTATCGTGCCCTCTCCTGGGAGTGTTCAGGATAACTCATAGCAGCAATCGCTGGACCAGACAGGCGATATCGCATTACTCCTGTCATTCCCCCCCAAAATACATTCGATTCAAGTTCTAAACATACCAGCAGTATCTTCTCCATACTTGCTTCATTTTATTTTGTATGTCTTTCATCTTTTGTTCGTCAAAGTGAATTCATCGTTTTCGTTCATCTAAAGAAACGTTCTGCCCGATTTCAGATTTATCAACGTGTTGTTACCTTTTCTCCACGTTTTTCAAATCCAACCTAGTTCGTTGAATTCGTTCAACTACAAAATCTAACGAATACCGATATCGGTAGGCGAACGGGGACTGTCTTTCTCTAGAACAGAAATAATCGTCTTGAATCGACTTCCATAATCAAAGTCGATCTTATTTCTTTGTCAATCTATCCACATCTATTGCTATTGCTTCGGTTCGTTCACTTTCATGTTTTATCTGCACTGACGGATGCGGCTCTGAACGAAAAGAAAGAAACTTTATTCTTAAATTCAGTTTGCGTCGAAATTGGGAACGCGCTGGGGCGTGCGGGTTTCTAAGCAGCAAAGAATCCATGCGGGCAGATTGTCGCCGGTCACCGTGCAACTTTTTCCAAGTGAATTGGGTGGCTGTGTGGGTGATGATTGGTATGAGAAAATGCAATAGGAAAGGGAGTTTTACCAACATTCTCGACCAACATTGTGGGTTCAATCGGAGACAACAGAATTATGAACACCCTACGGCGCGCTTGTACTCGTAAACAATCGATAGACGATCCTCAACGGTACCTCAACGTAATCCAATTATAGTTGCCAATACTTTTCCCATCGCAAGACACACACACACATGGCTAATGTAAAAAATATTCAATATCTACTCGTATAAAGTAATATCAGTGGCTTCATATATCTTATATACATTTGAAAAACAAACAAAACAAACACAAAGCGAATTATTTATTAGAAATGTTTGAGGACAAGTTTTTTGTCGATATTTATGGAGAGGAAATCCGCATGTCAACGGGAAAAATCGACATTTCATTTGGAAGAACTTTAAGGAAAAACCAGTTTAAAAGACAAACAATAGCTGAAAAGTAGATACACTGTCAGATTTCTACGAGAATAAGGCAATTCTATCAAATTAAATAAAACACAAATAAAAGAGAAACCGAGAAGAAATGAACAGAAATAGCTGACGCAAAGGCAATAATAATTCAAGCTACATATACCCATAGTATTATAGAAATTGTTAAAATGAAAATTTGCTGAAAATGAATTCGTTTATTTTCCACCACAAATTTTGCATGAATTGGAATTTCAGTTTTCTTTTTGTTTTCGTTCGTTTGTTTGTTTATTTATTTATTTATTTATTCATCAATGAATTTTAGACGATCCGTCATGATCTATCTACATGTAAAAATCTAAAAACGAATAGAAATCGATTCAATATAATTTCTATATACCTTCGCACAACAACAACAACAACAACGAGAGTATATTTTTCACTGTCCGTGTGCATCATTTTCTGATAAGAATTTTGCATGTAGGGAATTCCTGGTCGTGATATTATTGGAGTTGCGACTGGATTTTAATCCCCTAGTGGTTAGTGTGAAGGGGAAAAAGGCCATAAATACATATAAATGGAGTATAAATTGTGTCTCCATGTAAAGCATACACGTTGGATGTTATGTTCTAAATAGGGCAGCTTATGGATATGTCATATACGAACAGACAAGCATGTGGATATGAAACGTGAGTTCTTGATAACATTCAAGTTCAGCCCACTCATTCTACAACACTAACTAGGTCAACATACAACACAATAATAGTGATATTCCTCTTTATTGTTCTCTCTAGTTGTGTTATTTTTCTATTTATTATAAGACCAACTCATTTCAGTTATTGCCATTTTCTTGAATCTCTCCTATTGTCCAAATCTACTTCAACTTATCATAATATACACAGTTACATCTGTCTGATATTGAATCAATACATTTACGAAAATTGGATCTCGAGTTACAAGTATTCGTTATATCTCTCTTCTATATATGTATATATAGGTAGGTATATGGAGAGAAAATTGAGAATTTTCACCAATTATTTATATAAAATTTTGACAGATGAATATAGGAGTGAGTAGAGTACTTGAAAGTTTCAGTTATGTCCTAATGGAATCGTGTTTACTTTCATATCAAATGCTGATGTAGCACAGTTGAGTTTCTCCACTCAAACAGATCTAGCGAGCCCATCTTATACTATCTATATATCTATATGACGTTGAGTGAATAATACTACATGGGCAACCCCTTAAAACCGCAAACACATCCAATTTGCCAAATAAACTTTAATAGAACTTAACATTTGCATCGTTACTACTACAATCTAGAAATTACAAATCGATCGCTAGATTTAAATGGAAGATAAACTTTTCAATGTTTTATTTAAATACAAAATGAATAGTCTACAACAAATAAATTACGATTCCTAGAACAACCAGGAGATGGGTGGTAGTTTCTAATTTATTTTCTTAGCTATTATATCGGATTAGTTTTGTGTATTTAACTAGATAAGAGTGGCGCGTGCTAACTATGGGTCGCCGATTTGCAACATACTGACGTGACAGATGGGTCACGTGTCGATCCTTCCTAAATAACTATCAAGATTTTTCAGGGGTTCAGTTTAACAGCAGCTTGATTTCGTTTTCAATCATTTTATTAAATACTTACTTCAACCCCTCAACATCTTTGCAACCAATTATACGATGAGTTAATAAAAGTGTAACTGAAACTTTTCCACTTGGATTAGAAGTTGACTTGAACTATAAATTAATTGAAGAATTCAAATGGGGAGCAAATATTTTTGAAACAACTTGATACTAATACATAGCGTTGGTGAAATATTTTATAACAAGTTTCCAGAGAGGAATGGCATTACGCTTGGTTTATCAAAAGCTCTTTCACTGACGAGATATTTAAGCGACACAGAAATAAATGTCTAAGCATGTAGAAATAACAGCGCGGTTCCTTTCGAAAATTTCACAACGATTGTATCGCACGTAATCCATTTGAAAGAAATTAATTGCAAAAACTTACTGGGGAAAAAAAACGAGCGACTTTTGCTCTACTTTGTTCTTTTCGTGCTGTTTGCGTAACATAAAAATTCATTTGTCGTTTCTTTAAATTAGTTGAAATTATTCGACAAACATTATTATCCGTTTTTAATCAATAAAGTCCACCAGAAACTATCCATGATAACATAAATCATTGACCGGTAACAAAAGCACCAGGTTACGTTAATGGGTTAGACTAGAGTTTTGGTAATTTATTAGCAGTTAATTTTAAGGAGTGTTCAATTTTACGAGCATAGTTCTCGACATCAACAGCAATCGGGGGTGGTTCGTAGCCATATTTACTGCATGTCGGAGAAGCGGGTGCCCCCCCACTTTCCGCACCCACATACTTAACATCACATTCTTAATTCAATTATCTAATTGCCATCTCCCACCTCCATTACCAAAACAAAAGACATGGATAGGAGGAGAAAAAAATAGAGAAACAACTCAATTTAATTTTAATTTAACAAAGTTTCGTTTTATCAGAACGTTATCTTTTGATTATATGCAGTATCATATTGGAGGACGCGCCCCTCTGTTGTGGCTCTATCGCATATTAAAATCGCTTGGCGGTCGATTAGCGCAGCTTTACTAGTAGAAATCTCGGTTATCTCTAAAGCTTAACAGGGTTTTTGTTGGCGCCCCCTTGAACCCTCCTAATACAAACTAATTAAAAATTAAGATCCCTATGGGTAGCAGGCCAGATCAAGTATATTGTTGAATATTTCATTCAGCACATCTATATATATATAGACATAGACGACGAATACTACTACTAATGTAATTTAGAGTGTTACTACCAGCATCCTGTATCTTTTAGCTCATATATTTGACTTTGTCAGAAAGTAACGGTGATTCGCTCCCTCCATCCTATCGTTACTCTTCTTCATGGTCTTTTTGAATCGAACCACAAAGTTACACGCGCCGTTAGCCCACGGACCAATATACGTGATGTTCATATAGATAGCATTTCCACCTTGCACACTACCACAACTAACCACCCCAAATTCTGTATGCCGTCATCGTAACACTGTACATTCACCTCTCATTCTCAGTGGGATGGCACCATTACAGTCGCCCTGCTTTTAGATTCTAACCAGACTCTGGGTGATTTGGTGCGTAAATCAAAACGCCAACAGCAACAATACGACAACCACAAACGTAACAACTAATCAACGCCAACATGCCATGACAAATTCCATGTCAATGTGTTTATGTTAATTAAATTAGACAGTTATTATGGGTTTAATATGCGTATGTGAGAGATTTAAAAACGAACAAAATCACATTCAATCAGATGAATACGTTATTAATAGTGAAGTTAATGATAAAATAATAAGAAAATAACAATGAAGTTTGGTTTGAATTAGTTGCATATGGTTTAATAGGCAGAATTGCATCTATGAAATAATTGGCATGGTACGCTCTTGTGTCGAGAGTCCAATTAGTATATTGCGGCCAATTGAGCTTTTCAAAATGTTACATTTACGAATCACTATAATATAGGCGAGCCGCATTAAAATAATGTCGACAATTCTCATGTAATAGGCATAATCCCCGTTCCCATTTCCGTTTAGATTCTTAATGAGAAAAGAATTCTCTTTCTTTGATCGCCTTCTTTCCGTTTTCCACAATAAACAACAGCGGCCTGTTAAAATTTTACACATCAACTCACAATTTCACAATTTTATAGTGTAAGGCTTAAAAGTTGGTATTATTTCTGTATGGCAAAAGAGAAACAATACCATCTTCTCTATACAAAGAATTTTCTGCTAGAAGGAAAGGAAAAAAATCACAAAAGACTGCAGCTTTGTAGTTGGTTTTATGTTTGTGTTATTTAAATTATTTTTGTTTATATTGCATTAACTGGAAACGAATATAGCAGTTTTAGCGACAAAAAAAAAATAACGAGAGAGACTGTAGAATATATTGATGCTCCCCTAACTTTAAACTTATTATGGATGTGGTCACATCGCCCTCTTCAAACGCTTACCATTTGCTTTCTATTAAATATTCACCCATTTGGTTCATGCTTTTAGTGGGAATAGAGGCAGTACTGTCGGTGGTTTCATTTCTTTATTTCAACCAAGACTTTCCACAATTATCATACAAATTTCATTTATACTTGTTGTCTAGATTGTGGGGAAACTTTTGCTAATTTGTTGCCAACAAACCAGTTTTATTATACATTTTACTACCCTTTAGATTATTTTATTCGTCGAGTCTAGACAACAGATCAATATTTCTTTACAAAATATCTGCTCAATAAGTGAATTAAAAATAAATAGTTTTCCACCCAAATAATCCTCAACATCCTCAACAGAAATTACAATGCACCACCATGAAGTCACATTATTAAATTCAAAACTAGAACTATGCAGTTTGACACTTTTGGAATTATCCAAAAGGAGGATTCACTTCCGCAACGGCAGTGTTTCCGTTTTGATCCGCAGACGAGACGGACTACTAGGGGTCGTCTCGCGCCTAAAGGATAGATTAATCGGATTTGGAACCATGAAGCCGTGTAAAGGCCTCTCACCGCTCGACTGCATAATTATCTTTTGCCGTCACCATTTCATAACCAGACGAATTTGCATTTTAAGACGAAACTTTTACTAATTCCATCCTGTGACCAACCGCACATGCTACCATCACCACACCACCACTACCATCATCTATCATTATAGCAAAACATCAAATAAATTTTTTGCGTGTGAATTATTCATCAGAATTAATTAAAATTAATCCTTCAATTTTAATTAATGAAACTTTCGATTGGGTCGTGGCTCTTTTATTATTTTTTTTTTTTTGAGATTATAAAATCTATAACATATTAGAACGCACAAAGATATATATAACTCTTTCCAACTCTTCTTTTTATGAGACACGAATACCGAATGAATTATTCACGGCAGTGTGATCTCGCGTTCCTTTCATCCCAGTCTCATCCAAATTATCACTTTGCGCCATAATCTCTTAAAACTCAACTGCGGGTGGATATTCTATCCGCGTTCGCTTCCTCTCTACGATTCCGTACAATAAACACGTCATTAAAACTCATTTTACTGGGTCGTCTCGCTTGGAAAGCTTTTCTATAACCCACATTTTAAACCATCAAAAGCTTTCACAATGAAAAAGATAAATTAAACAAACTATTATCATTATTATTATTATTATTATTATTAGTCGTAAACATCTATGTTAATCAACAACAGCCAGATGCATGCAATGTATCGAACAACAACATTATAATAACAATTTTCAACTGGGGGATGGTTTAGCTTCTGTTAGGGTCGATGGGAATTTATCAGCCAATCGACGCATTATTAGATTATAAGCTTTGGAAATACATCTAACTAGATCGATGTTGGCTATAACCACGTCGATAAGAATCGGATGAATAGCTTTGACGGGGTCGTTATCCGATTAAACTAGAAAGGAAAGTACATCTGACAAAGATAAACCCATTCGTATTCCAACATTTTCCATTCAAAAGCTGGATCTAAATATAATTTTTATAATGATTGGTAGGTATTCAATATCCTAATTATAAAGCAAAGAAACTTTTTTAAAGTATCCTTTCATCAATATCCAAATGCTCTGTTCTACTTGAAATTTACAAATCGAATTAATTACACTACCAATTTGTTTTTGTTTGTTATCTTTTCGTTGGATAAAGTCTTGTCTATGCCGCTGTTGGTTCTAACATCACCACCATACCACCATCACAACCACTACTGCTGCCGCCTCCACCATTCGCGTCGTTTCAGATTTAATTTATTCCGAATCCTTATAACAAATTTTCAAGCAGTAGCTACGCAAATTGCGGTTAAAACTTTCCCTCCATCCTTAAGATAGAATGAGATAGATATAATGAATAAGAAAATTTTATCGTTCACCACCCCCCACCGTCTACCGATATATTCCAACAACCAACACCGTCAAGTATAGCAAGTTATCAAATGTTCCAAGTTTTGCCTAATTAACTTCGAAATGAGCCAGAGATTCTTGGTTCTTAGTATGAAGTATAAGTAAGGTTTCATTGACAGGGGCCCGTGGAAATTTCATGATAAATTACAGCTGAACAAATACGCCCGATCATTATTTTCTGATAACGATAATTACTTAATAAATTGGAATACAATTATGCTTCAGCTGTTGTTCTTTAGAGAATCTATGTTGAAAAGATCTATGTATTGTTTTTATAATGAAATTTAAGATAAAATCGTGTTATAATAAAGGTTGGTTCATAGAGATGGTTAGTGACATGGAAATGTTTTAATTAAAATCTATGGCTTGCTTAATTGAAATTGTAGAGGTGGTAGTGGGTTCTAAAGAGTCCTTCAAGATGTCTGGTTTTTGTGTCAATAGTGTTGATGACGGTCATCAAGACAAGAATGTGGTGTGGTATAGACACACATTTTGCAAGTTCATTATAGCATCAGTAACGACGATACAAACGATATTCATAAGATATTTCAATTTAATTTAATATTAGAGAAATTGCTCTTAAGGCGCGTCTCCACACCGACATATTTAGCCGGCAATTTCTCTCGAAGGTAGCAGCGCAAGTCAGCAGTTTTGAACGCTACCTATCTGCCCAAGCAACACAGTCAACGCCTGCAATCTGTTCCATGCGAGAGCGGTAAATGAATAAACATCAAAGTAATGTTGCAACCAATTTGTGTCCCATATAGACGTAAAGGTTTTCTATTATTAATTAGCAGATATTATAATGAAACCACTATCTTTAACCACTGTCTGTAATTTATTCGGCTATACTAATGAATATTTATATTTACAATCTGTTATGTTGGTAATAGAAAAGACCTCGAAATTGTGACAAAAAAAGGTATGGTGGGGGTAGAGAGTGTCCGCCGCCTGGTCCAGTGTGGACAGTGTGCAAACCATGGACTCCGAATAGCCGAAGGGGGGACTGTAGCCTACCACTTTCAGAGATAGATAGCTTGTGCCGGGGCAGTCTTATTCTTTCTAACTGATCGTGAGTTAGTGTTGCTAGGTACGGATTGAAATCGGTAGAACCAATCGGTAAAATTCGGTAGATTGTAGTACTATATAATATAATAGAAAAAGACAATTTCCCCGGGCGCTATTCTCTGTCCTTAAAACTTGGTGTGTACGAAATTTCACCGTTGTTTAGCATAGGAATTCGGAGTCCATGTTTATAAGTCCATGGTGCAAACACTGTTGTAAGCGCGACGCTTGCACCTTGTTGCAGGCTAAATGTGTCCGTGTGGGGACGCGCCTTTACGTTAGATTTATATTCTAACTATAATTGTATAGGCATGTTTAAGTAACTTGTAAGAATGTATGCAAATTCTTGATTGCACGCTTTTATGCGTGCCGCATGCAAACTAAATAATAAAGCTTACACAACTAACAACTAAAGCAGAATTCTAAATAAAACAGCAACTATCGTAAAGATTATAAACTCTAGCCGATCAGATTCTTTGCATTATTTAGCACACTAACATGGTAGCAGTAAATGATTGTTAAGCATGTTTCTACAATTCGCATTAAAAATACAATAATAATCTTATTGTAAGGATCTGCATAATAAAAAATATTGTAAGAAAACCAGTTGACGACATACTCAATAAAATGGAGAAAAGTCTATATTTGGTTACTATTACACAAAGTTAAAGCAATACTTATATATTGTTCAACTTTTATACTTCCAATAATGGATTGTAATATTATTACGGTTTCCTTTTGTACAATAATAACAATATTTGCATTTGGTTTTAATCTCTATTGTTAATATGATGTAAAAGGTCGGACTATACGCAGTTGAAAATCCGCTAAAGTTCTACGTTAATACTAGAATTATGAATTCAGGTGAATTTTACAGGCTACTTTCAGCGTAAAATAAATTATAAAACCTGAATGATACAATTAATAGATTTTACTAGTAGAGTTAACATAAGTAGCAGTAACGACAAGTTATCCCTCTATTGTTACTTCAACTACTTTAGGTAAGCTGGTTAATTCAAAACAGTATAATGAGAAAATCTTGTGTTGTCTTCTTACTTTTCTTTTAAAATCTCTATTTCTGGCTGACCTAGATGTTGGGTAAGCTCTTGTACAAATAGGTGTCGTATTATCGATCAGTATACTTTGAAATTGTGGTGGTCAAACTAAATCTGTAAAAGTAACGTAAGGTCAGTATCTACAATATTATGACGAATAAAAATTTTATGAACTATTAAATTTTTCTAGTGAATGATCTGAACAAATCATATCAAACTTTATTGCAATTTTATTGATGATGACTTTGAAACTACCATTATTCAAACAAAAATAAAATGAAAGGTGAAGCTAAATAGGAGAAATATAAAAGTCTATTCAACTGTTTTATTATACAATAAACTCAAAATAAATATCAGGAATTCTTTAAGAAATCTTTATGAACTGAAAAAGATTGTAGTTTATTGACTCTTACCAAAACTGTTCATAAACTTTCATTAATATCAGATTTGATTCATTAAAGTATAAATAATTTTTTTAGAAAATTTGATATCATGATGATATTTGATGATATTAACCAGTCCTACCCTCTATCAAATAACCTAAATACGGTTTAATAACGATCGCTCCTCTTTTTTTTTCCAAGGTAATTTAATTTCAATTTTGATTTAAGATCAATCCACTCTGACAGAAAAAAGACTTTATGGATAAAACATAAATTCAATTAATAGTCTGTCCAAGTAGCAGCTTAATCTTCCACAACCCTCTACTATCTGTAATAACTGTAAAAAGCGATCGATAATGAACATTTAATAACCGCACCATGATAATAAGACGATTTGGTTGTGATATTATTTCCAATAATCGATCATTAGTGCTTTTATTAACATTAATGGAGATCTGATAATACAGATGATGAAAATTAATATTTCAGAATTAAAATACGTTATTATTGTTATAGTCAGTTGAAAATAGGCGAAAGTTTTATAAAATTTTCGTTGATTTATCCAGGAACTATTAACACAAAAGTCGTTTTTATGTCGACACTTGAGTTTATCTTACAGTATTTTTAAAATAGCTTTTAAAAAGAATCGACATAGTCCGACATAAAAATAAGTATAGTAAATGGTTGGAACACGTGCTTCTTGTGACTTTTATATATATTTTTTTTGCTTGTGCTTCTATTGCCAACAAAACTATAAAATTCCGGTCAAATTCTATGGATAATACTCAAAGTTAAAGACATGATAAGATGGAAGTTATGTAGAGTAAAAGCTGCTTAAGTAATATAATTTTTAAATGTGTATTTATGGTGCCTGGAGAAGATTTTCTCCAACCGTAATGAAATATCCTACCCAAGTTTTTCAATTAGATTTAATCTGATTTTTTGTCTGTATTTATTCGAGCTTAATCAACTTGAGGACACGGTTTGTGGAATTACCCTCTACCCTTTTACTTTGACATTATCAAAACGCTATCAAATTCAAATTATTATTTAAACAATTCATTTAAAGTCCCTTCCTTACACATGTGTGGGTGTTGTGATAAAGTAATTGTGTTGATAGAGTTGAAGGACCGTCCGTCGCGACGCCCCACTCATTTTCATTCTGATTACAACATTGATTCAAGCGATTTATGTTCAACATTTGTCAATGTCCTGGATATTCGGGGTAGGCATCCTAGATGGGCGTTGGTACCTGGTGGACTTTTGACGTATTGTAGTCTGACACGTTAGACATTGTTTTGTTTTGTTTTGTTTTTGGATGGGGAGTTAATACCACAATTCTACCATACATCCACCACACACTCATCTATACCAGCCTGTAGGAGTTTTATTATCGCCCAGTTCTTCCATTATCTCGACGCTATTATTATCTGTTTCGCTTTATTACCCGACACTTTCCAGCACCTCTACTATGCCCCGGTAACTAATCTACCGTGATTGCACTCTGGAGAGGTAATGCTACTACGACGTCGACATACATTCTTGATAGTTATTACGGAACCTAGAAGGACGTACTAGCATATAGATTGAAGTTGGAGTGGAGTTGATTGGCCGGTCGTGTCCCTTTAGGGCTGTTGCATGTGTAATTACGATTTACGCTTGTCCTTCAACATAACATAATTCAAAAGATATCTATACATTGTGTAGATATATAGATACAACTATTTAGTGAATCTTTAGGGTTGGTTTCTAACATAAATCTGATCTAAATCCGGCAGTGATAAAGTAGTAAGTTGGAACAACACAAACGTATTAATCTGGATAAGGGGCATTTTTTACTGCCAACAACATAATTTAAATTACTGTTATTTATGGTTTAATTACAAGACAAATCGGTCAGTCTTTTATTAAATAAAATCACACTTCCGTGACTGATAGAAAATACCTGTCCTTTTATTATGAAATAATTCTTTCGAAGGTGGTTATTTTTTTGTTTCTTGCAAAGGAAAATTGGAAAATCTCGACAATCCATTTTCTCTTTGTTCAAATGCATGTTCCATTATTTACGTCACCCTTGCTGTGCCATAAAGGTGAACTAAATGCATTCAGGTGAAAGGCCGACATCTAAATTGGCTTTTCCTCCCCTATTCGTAATCTTTGGGATGTAATTAAATTTTAAAACGTCCTCTCCAGTCTTAGTGTCTTATTCTGTCGCAAATCATATCTAAAAGGAAAAATTCAATTTTACTCGATAGTGATATTGTTGAAAATTTAATTGAATACATTCGTGTTGGAACAATTACAAATATCTATTGTTAGTCAAGGTTGTCTATTGATTTCTAAATTATATTCAATTGAAACTTTACAGAGAATTCTGAATTTTTAATACCTACTGTAAGAACACAATAATAGTTCATTATTTGTTGTTTTAAATAGAATACAACGTTATTTTTTAGTTCATATTTTATTTGTAAACTTGACTACTTTAACAAATAATCAATATCCAGAACAGGCAAATTTAATATTTACTTCGTCGTTGCCTGTCATTTTCCAAGGGACATAATTTCATTTCAACATACAGCCTGTCTATTTCAATTTGGACGACTCGATTTTTAAACAGTACAAACAAAAATAATAATAAAGTAATTCTTGATCTATCAAGACCTAGAGGAACTTTGTATACAAAAGGAAAAGATGCGCCAAGCTGACGAAATCATAATAGACCGACTATATATTTATTATATTTAGGAAATAATTGAAGAAATTACAGCTTATTGTCCATAATGAGCTATTGATTGATCTTTTGTAATTAATAATGTACAGAGTGGCCAGTCCTAATTAAATATAACGCCTTTCTAATTTGCTGACGTATTATCGTAAATGTATCGTTAATTATTGACTTGATAAACACAGGAAATTGATAGTTGATCAAGTATACTCTAAGCGATCCATAAAATCAACCGAATCACCACCCATAAAAGAACGATGGGAAAAACAAACAAAATTTGTAAAGAAGTAGTCGACAATATTCACTGTAATGCATTCACTTTGAATATTTGCACTGATCTTATTGTTAATACCTACTATAATATCAAAAAAAAATAAAGAAAAACCAAAGATAAACAATATAGATAGTAAGTAGATGGGAATACAATCTTCTTTTGCTCGTTTTCAGTAAAAGATGCTCGCGTTTAAATAGATTTTCCCTGTAAACGGAAATCAAGAATTAACAGAAGTCTTGGGATCGAATTTTACGCCCCAGGAAATTACAACGAAACAGTTTTTCTACTAAAAGAAAAATTGAATAATAATAATAATAATAATAATAATAATAATAATATAAAATACGGTTGTATGATGTAATAATTTGGATTTTCATTTGTTTTCTATCAACAGTAACGTCATCATATCTAGAGACTCGGATAATTTCTTCGTTAATTATGGCTTAGCTGGCAATTGCTTGGTTTTAACAACATACATATGTATATACATGAATAGAAATTGTCCCGTTTATAAATTTAATTTGAATACAGGTAGGACCATAAACAATAGCTATATAGCTTGGTATTTCGTATTTTGTTGACAAGAAACGGCTTTATTCAGAACACTCCCCCATTCAACACTTTGGTTTTTGTTAACCCACCACAACTCTGGCACGCTAATGCACAAACGTTGCTCTTTAGCTATACGTCACCCCCCCATGTTGTTCTCTCTTGCTTTTATAACACTATCCTTTTTTATTATTGAGAAGAAAGTCGATGTTGGCGTCGCGACGTTCAGCTGTTTCATATATTGAAAACAGTAGTGTGATGAATGTGTATACGTCCATAATTCAGAGATTCCCTTATTGACATTAGTTGTTTATTATTAAAATAAGAAAAAAAATGTGCAATAAATATACAATTCTACTAGAGGATTTATTTAGATTTAATTTCTAGATTCGATCAAGCATGTGTGAATGTTTTTTTATTATTATTATTAGTATTATTATTATTATTATTTAGAGAGCAGTAGTAGGTAAGGGTGTAGGAAACATTGACAAAAACATATAATGCCAGCGATAAAGCATATTGGAAAAGGGGAAAGATCCGACCCTAAATTATAGCTTTTTAGGGTGTCACTTTATAGGTTTCCCGATTTACGTCAATGCAAGATGACGACGAAGACGTCGCCACGCAATGATAGGAACTTACTGTAACCACACATCCTGAGACTTTCCCTTTCAGAGAAAAAAACACGGAAACATCACGATTCCCTTGAGATTGCATCAGATAATATTTAATGGTTATCTTTGGCATTTGAGGTTTGCACTATTTTAAATTTTGAACATTTTTCTTTTCGTACGTCATCTTAAAAGAAGATATTAAAGGGAGAAGATCAGTTCTTTTTTTTTGTGATCCTTTTGATCGAAGCCTGGTCTTATCGTCAAGCAGGTTCTATGATAATAAAATGCATATATTCATAGAATATTGATTATCTGTATTGAAACGCACCCCTTGATAGTGAACGAGATCAGACCATTGACCAATTCAATAACAACGTCACCATTCATCACTAATGCACCCCTTTCGTATTAACGAATATAAATGCGTTCAATTTATTATTATTTCAAGGAAATAGGTTGAAAAATATTCAACAAAAATTACTCTTTAATGTAGTGGAACTTTACACGAATTAATTTTAGAATATCTTAAGGGGCGGTCGTATTATCGCTGTTAGTATCGCTGTTGGTCGTGTATTAATTCATACCTCCCCACCCCTCCTATATATTCTAGTAAATTGTACGTGCCAATTATCGTTAATTGCTTATTATAACAATTTGTCGTCAACATGCTACCACGATATTACAATTGGAATAATAAAGGCAAACACATATATAGAGAAGAAAATAGTAAAATTCATCGATTCTTATTTATTGGTTTCAATATTGCGTCTCTACAAGGCACTACCAATAACGCATCCATGTTTTGACATCGTTTTAGAACCGATTTCATTATTCACCAACCAAACAACCAACCAACCCCTGCTGCTGCTGCTGCTGGCTGAACTCGACGAGCTCATTGTAAACTTCATTCATCTTGATCAGTTTCCAATCTCGCGTCATCGACTTGTGTATCTGACTGGGTGTATATTATGTGTATGTGTGTGTGTCAGTATGTTTAAACAGTTTTCTATACAATGTTAGCGCCCAGTTTTGTTTAGAAACTTTATAGGCAAGCGTCTCGGCGCCTTTTACTATAAAACAACTATGATACATATGCCCATCTCACATATATATATACAAAGCAATATCCCAATTTACTCGAAAATATCAGATTGGCATTGTATGTAGTTACACGTTTCTATTTAGAAAATCCATAAATTATCAAATGCCAACAAGATTAAAAGGGGATTTAAATCGATAATAAACAGCAAACTAGAATAAACCTATAGGAATTCTCTTGTGATTAATTTTCAACTTTATTAGAGTAATTAGTCTCTCAACTGTAATCTTGGAAGTTTTGGTGGAAAAAAACCCATCAATTTTTCTCCATGTTTTCTTTTTTAATCGTTAATTATTGAACTACAAACAAAATAACGATTTTCTTTGGCCTCATAATTATCCTCAACTTTATCTAGATTTATTAGGAATTCCAAATTAAATCCACAGATTAGTTTCACTCGTTTAAGAAGATTTACTATTTTAATCGGTTTATGTTGAATACTTACCAGTCATACAAAATTCTTGAAAAGCTATCCGATAAAAAGAAATATGGAAATTTATAGATTTGATTGCAAAGGTAGTACAGTAGCATAGCATCATTTTAAGTACAGCATGCCTAAATAGCAAACTAGAGCAAAGAAATATCGATTTAATAAAATTAATTCATGTTTTAAAGAGCTACTCGTTGAAAAAAAAACTCTTTCTGTAATTAAAGCCACACTCAACAAAAATTCTTTTCGAAACGACTGCTAAATTCAACAAATCTCAGTTGACGATTTTCTCCACTTGAACAAATTCTCAAATGACTATCATCTAGTCTAGTCATCGAATTAAAAGTCTGGATGGGCAACATCTGCTACACTTTTAATCACAAAACAAAGTAAATCTGTCTACCACGTGTACTGTTGTCAAATAATTGATACATGTGGGCCATTGGGACCACCCTTGGTGTCCTTGATAAAACATGATCGATTCGCGGACGATAATGATTACTTGAGTTGTTTAATCGATTAAAAATACTGTACCGTTTTTGGGGTATATTAGAAAACAGCAGGTCGTCAGGGGTGATCACAAGGCAACATGAATCAAACTGAGGGACACAGCTGTGGCGCCGACACGATTATTAAAAACAACCCCTAAGGCTCATGTTGTATACATATATAGGTATATATACGTACATATATCTCAAAATTTCCCCTTGTCATATATATACGATTTCTTTTATCGAGAAAATTATTTATGATTTCACCAATTCTTGTGATGCTTTCAACGATTTAGGGATTTTTTTTTATTGATATTTCAGCTCTTTGAGGATTCCATTCAATTTGTTTTCCGTTTTCTTGAAGAAACTGATTTCACCATCGCCACCAACACTATTGCGTTTTTAATATTTAATCATCGATTTTGACGTGCAGAGTAATATATTGGAATTAAGGTATTTCGAAGTTGTTCTTATCAATGTTTGTAAGATTATTGTGGCGTGTTCTCATTAATATTACTAGAACCAACCCACCAACCAATCTAGAATGGTGGAATTTTAACTTGTGTAGCTTGAAGGCATAAAAGAAGTAAATAAATCTAAGATCGATTATTCTTTCTGAATATAAATTGTGTTTGGCGAATGATGGAAAATAGGTCGACAAACAAAAAAAAAAAAAAACATGTGAGAAAATAGCTAATCTTTTGTCTTCAACAAATTATTGTACAATTATTGGCCAGTCTTTAATCTTTGAATCAGAGCCTATCATTATTTTGAAACTTTTGTCGAATTCTATTGAAATGATTGTTAACATGTCGACATTGTTCGGAGAACTTTAACAATAAGGTAAACAGAAATTTCGTCGATTGATGGTGAATCATTAAAACATCACTAAGGTGAGGTGTTTCAAGATCTTTATCAATAAATAATACAGACTACCCGTCACGAATAACTAATCAAAAAGCTGTTTTGCATTCGTTGCAGGACATTGTAAAGACTAGCAGGAAGCAAGTTTAGTTATATATAGGAGGTAGTGCTGTTTCGATATTATCAATCTCAACAAATCCCCAACGTCTTTTTTTTTGTTTATTATTTTAAGTCAATTAGCACCCTCTCTGTTCCATCCTTAAAATACTGAAATATTCATGAGAAATTCCAGCATAACTTACAAGAAACAACAATAGTTTTCAAGGTTTTATTCGTTATTATTTATGTGAGTGTGTGCGTGTACGTGTTTGTGTTTAAAGGTTATTCAGCCACCACCTTTTTAAAAAGACCACCCGCTAGGACACTGCATTTCCATAATAAAGACGGGGTCGCGTGTCCTAAACCAGTCTCTTTTGACATACATATAAAGAAAAGTTAAAGACGACGTCGACGACGACGACAACAACAACCACCACAACAACGATGGTTGCGTGTATATCCTACACAGACGTCCGCGTTTCCGCAATATTTCTCAAACGATCACCCGTTCTTATCAGTTTTCTTATCGGACCACCGCCTACCCGACTTCTATCTAGTATACTTTCCGGCCATCCCTCGATGTTTGCGGCCATATTGAACGCCACGCGATCACCATCACCACACAAAAAGCTTATTTTGTAGGAAAATTTGATAAAAATAACTTTTCTTTACGAAAATTGGCTGGCGATTGTCCAAACAAATATCATATTTTAGAAATATCGGACTATTGAACAAAACAAACTGTATAGTATAGGAAAATTAAACAAAAGAAATATCCCAACTATTACTTGTTTTATAATAATATTTAAAAATTATTCAATAGAACTCCTATTATTTGATAGTAGAATTTCCGTCTTTTCAAATGTAAATTTCAAAAAACTTTCTATGGTTGATAGAATATCTCTCTTACCATTATTATTATTATTCTTTTTTGTGTTATTGTAGAAACTAATTTCTTTTAAAATTTAAATTTTTATTGATAAAAGAAAAGAAAAGAAAACAGAGAAGAACCATTTTATAATCATACAGTTTGATATAAATTCATGACTTTCATAATTATCTGCTTAATCAAAAACACATTCCTACATGACACATAATTTTTTCAATACATTTGCCTGTCAACTTTACATTTTGTTAAAATTCCATTCTTCTTGAATATAATTCTTATCAACAGTGGCATAATAATTTAGAGTGAAGAATAAACGGTGGACACTGGCTAACAGAAGCGACTCTCACAAAAATTAATTTCAAGCTAGATATTCCGTTCTGATAACTGAACAAGCTTTGAAGTCTTAAATCTAAGATTTGAGCAGACAATTTCGAGAAACTCTTTATTTTTGGGAGAATAATTTAAATTAAAAAACATCGAAATGTGCTCGGAAGCATTAAGCTAACTGTGCACTGTCGCTTGAGGCTCTACCTTCACCTAAATGAAATTAGCAGCAGACACCACAGTGCGTAGTATTTAATATGAAGCTGTTAGATGCAAATTTGACAAGTCACTCTGTAGAAAATACCGCTTCTACGATGAAAGAATGCTTACATACTTACACGTGACACCTTTCTTCTTCACTTTGTAGGGAACATTGTTTCATTCACAACCTGCTAAGATCTAGTGCAACAGACTATGAAATGCTGCAGCTTCCTTCACAATCCAGAACCAAAAATTCTCGTTTTACTCGACGATAAAATATAGAAGAGTGCAATCTATGATTCGGTTCTGAATTATCGAATCCGCTATAGAATTGGGATCCGATGGACATCGAAATATAAAAATTCGTTACAGCATCAGATTTGTTTTAACCCCAAATTTGTTATTCCATTATAATCTAACAATAAGTATAGGATATCCAAGATTCTATCATAAAATTTTGCAAAAATGCTTCCAACCTGATATTTCAAA
>JAZBGY010000771.1:0-40506 GCA_037414755.1 Lydus trimaculatus | reverse complement strand
TATATGCTTTGTGTATATAATTATATTGTTATCTACTAATAATTTATTCAATCATTGTAATTTGTATACAATCAAAAACAATATTGTCTGTCGGTATATGTATCATGAAAATTCTTGAATGAACTGCAAAAAGATAGAATGTACAGTGGACTCCGTTATAAACTGGTTGCTATAAGAATTCGTGTTGTAGGAAATCGTGCAGAAACGTTAAACGAGATCATCTTAACACGTGAATTATGAGGATAGGTTACATTTGTGATGAAATTTATCAACATCGGTTTGTTTGGTCTTTATGATAACATAGTTTTTTTTTATCTTACAATTAGCGTAAACTGATTGTTTCCGGAGAGTGAACGGAAAGATTAAAACGATTGCAAAAAAGTTAGTTTATTTTAATGAGTTCAAACAAGAGAAAAACAAACTCGTCTTATACATCGGGATCTGTGGTATATAAGCTGTATTCTTTCGCTCTGCTTAATTGGATCTAAACGCGTTCAATCGGATCAAGTGTGGTTCTTTTGGATCTTGGTATTGTGTCAAAACGAATCACGATCCGTAATCCGCCTGCCCCTCTAGAACATGGAATTTTTGTGATTCGATAAATGGATCATGATTGAATAAAGTAGAGATTGCGCTCTTTGTTGTACGAAACTATATGTATGAGCGGTATTTTGCACACTCCAGTCATTGGAAATGTAGTTTGAGGTTATGATTATCGTTATACCGTAAGATTTTCTAGAGTAGGAGTAGGCTCATAGGAAAAAGGCTAGCATCAACCAGTCTTAGGACTTTGAAATAAATTGAAGTGAGATAAAGAGAAAACACGTGGTCAGATGGGGTTTTTCTCGATCTCACTTCAACTTATTTGAAAGCCATAGGACTAGTTAATGCTTGTTCTTTTCCTATGAGCCTACTCTTGAAAATCTTACGGTATATAGCATGTAGTGATCCAAACCGACAGAAAAAGTTGTTTTCTTGCAACCTGGATCGAATCACGATTAAGAGATCAGGATTCCAAAATCATGATCTGAAACTATGAGCGAAATAACACAGCTATAGAAATTAAAAAAAAAAAACGCGTTATATTGAAGCAGCGTTAAGTGGAGTTTTATTATTTGGCGCGTTGTATGAAGAATCGTGTTATGTGGAAATAGTAGTCGCAAAATCTTTGGCGTGTTATAGAAATTCGTGTTATACGGGAGTTTACTGTGTTAAGAGTGAATGGTTTTTTTGATTAGTATTTTTGTAATAGTTCAAAAATAAAACTTGCAAAATTGCAAATTTCCTCTACACCACATATTAGATAATTTTAATTTATTTGACTTTGTGATTATTTCCTGTAATTAATTATAAATAATTCGAGAGGAAAAAAAACAATAGGTTTTTGTTATTTCTTATAAAAAAACACACACAAAGGATTGATTAAATATAAAAATGACTTCATCGTTGTATAAGACACGTTTACAGTTATATGATAAAGGAAGGAAGGCTTTATTTAAGTAGCATTCTATAAGACAATCTCTACTGTAATTAATTCTAAATTGATAAATCTTTCTCTATTAATAGCTTCTAGTCTTTCCTGAATTATCAAATACTACTTTCAAACAAATTATTTTTGCTTATATTGTATTTAATTATTGATTGTTGTTAATTTTTTGTTATCATCTATTAAAATTTTTGTGTATAATTTCAGATATCCGATATTGTGGTTGGTCAAGAACCGAATGTATCAGCTAAAGATTATCTATTACGTTGGGCAAAACGTACAACACATAAATATCCAGGTGTTACTGTATTAGATTTTACAAAATCATGGCGTGATGGTTTAGCATTTAGTGCTATAATACATCGTAATCGACCAGATTTATTAGATTGGCGTTCAGCACGTACCCAACGTGCTAGAGAACGTATGGAAACTGCATTTTATATAGCTGAACGTGAATATGGTGTTACACGTTTACTTGATCCTGAAGGTATAAATTTTTTGTTTTTTTTTCTACTGGGAATGAAAATTTCGACGTTACAGCGAAAAAACTTGAAGTACTGTTACTAATTTTTGAAATTTTTAACTTATAAAAGCTGGTTATATCTTGATCTGGTTTGGAATGTTATTTATAATTTTCTACTTTTTTTTTCGTTGATAAAAGCAGGTAGTGACAGTAAATTTAACGGTTAAGCCGACTTAATGAATTGCAAGTAGTTGCGATTTTTTTTTACAATTAATTGGCTTAGAAATGAAAAACAACATTTTAATCATGTTTTTTTTTTTGAATAGAAATCCAACTGACCCAATAAGTTTCTGTTTCGATTAAAATTTTAAATTTTGCCATTTTCGTTCAAATTTCTCTTTTATAAAAGTTCCTATAGTTCTTTTTTTATTGAAAATGTTTCATATTTTATTTTTCAAAATTATTAGAAAATGCAGATTTGCGACTTTCTTTCAACGCCAATTATAAAGAATTGTTTAGAATGTAATCGGAAAAACACTGATGTTCATAACACGAATTTGGAATTTTTCCAGTTTATTTGTGTTTAAGCGAAAGTATTAATTGTTCGGCTTGATGTCCCTTTTCAGATGTCGATACCCATGAACCCGATGAAAAATCACTTATTACTTATATCTCATCATTACATGAAGTATTCCCAGAACCACCACCAATCCATCCATTATATGATTCAACAGCCCAACAACGTGTACAAGAATATCGTGAATTGGCATCATCATTACATTTATGGATGCGTGAGAAATATAGTTTAATGCAAGATCGTTCATTTCCATCAACATTAATTGAAATGAAAAAATTAGCAGCTGAATCATCACGTTTTCGTACCGATGAAATACCAATAAGACAACGTGATAAAAATCATTTAAATCAATTATTCCATGATTTAGAAAAATATTTTAAAACAATTGGTGAAATTGATATTGAACCAGAATTACATATTGATAATATTGAACGTAATTGGCAACGTTTAATGATGGCATATCAAGAACGTGATCGACATATATTAGATGAAATAAAACGTTTAGAAAAATTACAACGTTTAGCTGAGAAAGTACATCGTGAAATCAAACAAACCGATGCTAGTCTTGATAATATTGAACGTACTATTGAAAATGAATCGAGACGTATTGATCGTTTACATCCTTTAGAAGCGAAGAAAATTGCTGATCAATTAGATCAAGAATTATCAATTGCTGAACAAAATATACAATCATTGAAAACGGATGTTTATACATTGAGAAATGGACGTTATGTACAAGCTGGTGAATTAGATAAACGTGTAACAAAATTACACGAAAAATGGGTGCATGTTCGTCATTTATTACACAATAAAATTGTTGGACCTTTAGCAAATTTGAGTTTTCCTGTTGAAGAACGTACAGTAACGAAACATATACGTACAGTTCAAGAAACACGCAATGTCGATACGAATCCACATTTCCGATCATTACAAGAACACATCGAATGGTGCAAAAACAAATTGGTAAGCTATAGATTCCATGTTTTTTTTTTGATTTTCCATGATTTCAAACATTTTTCTTTTACATCAAACCAATAGAAACAATTGAAAAAAGCTGATTATGGTAATGATCTGCAATCAGTACAAGCAGAACGTGATTTCCATCAACGTGAACATAAACAAATCGATCAATTCCATTCAAAAGTTGAAACATGTGTTAAAGCCCGTCAATATTTTAATAATGAAGAATTAACACTTTATAATCAACATTTGGGACAATTACAAAAAATCTATGCTGAATTATTAACATTCTCAACAAATCGTATGACCGATTTAGAAACATTATTAGATTTTATACAATCAGCTACCAATGAATTACAATGGTTGAATGAGAAAGAAGAAGTTGAAGTTACAAGAGATTGGAGTGATACTAAAATGAATGTGAATAGCGTTGAAAAATACTATGAGGTAATTATCATTAAAAATCTAAACTATTGTTATCTGATGACAACGTTTCGGTTATTCTTTACGCTTCATTTCATATTTAACTGTATTCTTCTATCCTTGATTTAACGTTAAACTATTTTTGTCACTTTTTTTAAGTAATTTTTACTGTTTAAAGCAGCTTATTTATGGAGTAGGTGATGAGGTAAATTTAATTTTTATTTTTATTTAATTTTCACCGAATTTTTTGTGTTTTTTTTTTTTGAAAAACTTATATTTAATTTTGATTTACAGCATCTAATGAGCGATTTAGAGAAGCGTGAATTACAATTCAGTGCTGTCCAAGAACGTGGTGAATGTTTGATATTACAAAATCATCCAGCTACAAAAGCAATTGAAGCACATATTGCAGCAATGCAAGCACAATGGGCATGGTTATTACAATTAACACACTGTTTAGAAACACATTTACAAAATACACGAAATTACCAACAATACTTTAAAGATATTGCAACAGCTGAAGAATGGTTGAAAGAGTAATTATTTGTTGGAAATCTATTTAAAAAAAAAAAATTTAATTAATTTTTTATTCATTAGGAAAGATGAAGTGATGAATAACGAATTTAGTCAAGGTGAATTTAGTTTAGATGTTGGTGAACGATTACTTCAAGGCATGCAGAATTTAAAAGACGAATTAAATGCTTTCGGTGATCAAGTACAAGCTTTATGCGCCAGAGCCCAAGATATTGTTCCATTAAAACAACGACGACAACCTGTTACAAGACCTATAAACGTTACAGCCATCTGTAACTACAAACAAAACAATGTAAGTTGTGTACAGGGTTAGTCATTTGAAGCTACAGTTTCCATATACCGCAAAGATCTTCGAAATAGGTACATCACTGAAGAACAAGCATTAGCCAATCTTATGGTTTGCAAATAAGTTGAAGTAGGATGGAAACAAAACACGCGGTCAGATGGTGTTTCTCTCGATCTCACTTCAATTTATGTGAAACACGTAAGACTGGTGAATGCTTGTTTTTCTCCTATGTACCTATTTCGAAGATTCTACCGATATAGAGAGTAGTCTGTTTAAAAATGACTTGATAGAAAAATGCGCCTTATCAATAAAAGCGTTTCTGAAATGAGAAAAACGGCCAATATCTCTGAAATTATACAAAAATAAGCAAAAAACCACTACAGTTGAAACTGCGGAATGTGTAGTTTACGACAATATTTTTCGTTTTCAAAAATCGGCATTTTAATTGAAAAAATATTTTGCCTTGACAGTGGATTCATTCTCAGATGTGTTAACCTGTGCATCAATTCATCTGAAATACATATTTTTGATCTGTTATTGTTGTTTTGTTTAAAGTGCATGGGCGATGTTTTCATTAAACAATCGCCAGTTGGTTAGTTCAAGCTTCTTATTACTAGTTTATTCAAACTGATACGTCAACAAATCTCAGTTTAATCACGTATGATTCAAAAAAGCCATTAATCTGGTTTTTAAAAAGAATTTCTATTTAAATTACGTAAAATTTGCAATTTTCATCGATTTTTTTCGATGGAAATGACGATTTTCGAAAACGAAAAATTATGTCTTAATTACACATTTTGCTATCAAGTCATTTTTAGACACAGTTTTTATTTCGTTTCTCTAATAAGTATGGAAACTGTAGCTTCAAATGACTAACCCTGTATAATTATCGTATGTTATGACAATAATGGTGATTATGTTGTTATTACAGTTTGTAGTGGAGAAAAATAGGGAGTGTACATTGTTGGATAATTCTGGTCGTATAAAATGGCGTGTCCATAATGAAAAAGGTATTGAATGTCAAGTGCCAGGTGTATGTTTTGTATTTCCACCACCTGATAAAGATGCATTAGATGCATCAGATCGTTTACGTCGTCAATATGATCGTTCATTATCATTATGGCAAAAGAAACAATTACGTATGAGACAAAATATGATATTTGCAACAATTAAAGTTGTAAAAGGATGGGATTTACCACAATTCATATCAATTGGTGCTGAACAACGTAATGCAATACGTCGTGCATTAAATGAAGATGCTGATAAATTGATGGCAGAAGGTGATCCATCTGATCCACAATTAAGACGTTTAAGACGTGAAATGGATGAAGTGAATCGTTTATTTGATGAATTTGAAAAACGTGCAAGAGCTGAAGAAGAAAGTAAAAATCAAACGAGAATTTTCAATAATCAAATTATCAATTTAAATCATTCATTAGATGATGCTATACAAATTATTAATAAACGTGTATTAGCACCAATACCACGTGATATAGATACATTACAACATTTAGTATTAGAACATAAAGAATTTGAATCACGTTTACAAAATATCGAATCTGAAATTGAACAAACAAAAGATACATTTAGAAGTATAACATTAAAAACACCACAACATAAAAAAGATTTAGAAAAAGTCTTAGATAAATGGAAATATCTATGTAATACAAGTAATTTGTATGCTGAACGTTTGAAATGCGTTGAAATTGTATTAAATGGTATGGATGAAGCAACACAAGTTATATCAGAATTTGAAACAAAACTAGCATTATTCAAAGAATTACCAAATAATGAAAAAGGTTTAGAAATGATACATGATGATTTGTTACGTTTACAATCAGCTATTGGACAACAACAGATTGCAATGGATCAATTAAATGATGATTTTGATAATACAAGACGTTTAACAGAGAAATCACGTCCAAATCATCGTGGCCAACATAATGATATTGAACGTATGGATAAAGATATACAAAAATTGAATAATCGTTGGAGTAATGTATGTGCCCAATTGGCGGATCGTTTACGTGGTTGTGAACAAGCTTATAATATGTTGAAAAATTACCATACACCAAAACAGAATGAGGATGCTTGGTTGAATGAACAATATGGAAAATTGGAGAATCTACAACCGATAAAAGATCGTGCTAAAGAACATCTTGAAGCTACTAGAGTAAGATTTTTTTAAATAAAACAAAAATTTTTATTAATTAATTAATTCCAAATTGTAGAATCTGCTAAATAGCGTCCAAGAACGTGCACCAATTATCGAACAAGTCAATATTAACGGTGGAAAATTCATCCGAGAGGGCAAGGTAAAAATCAGTAACTACAGGAAAAATCCTAAATTCTCTAGATACGACTTAAGATTATAGTTAGGATAGGAGAGATTTGTGTGTGATTGTGGAATGAATGAGTGATTCCCTATTATGTATTTGATTTTAATTAAAATTTGAAATTTTCAACAATTCTACAGGTGGTAGTAGTAGTTTCAGGGTGTTTTTTTCGATAATTTTCAATAATTTCCACTATGTAATAATACCGCACCTCAATTCTTTTTGCTTCATTTCTTCTCTTACAACTGGCCGTCTAAAATCTTTAACAATCTTTTCAATTCTTGATGTTTAAATTTTAAAATTTTGCAAATTGTACAGTGGATTGATGGGCAATTTTTGAAGCACACATCACCAAATCACTGTACATAATTATGACATAATCACTAGTATTATTATATGATTTTGCACAAAATTTGCACAATTTCTGGTGATTATGTCACCAAAATGTTTACTTATTACTGCCCCCCCCAAAAAAATTATAGACAATTAAGCACTGACTTGAAACTAACAACTGACACCTAACATTCTAACAATTTAACATTAGATATGGAGCAAAGGACTACAAAAATATCGTGAAGCATTATTGGAAGCACAACCATCATTGGATGGACATCCGGCATTTCGTGCAAATCGTGATAATTCACCAACTGGTGCTGATATTGTTGCAAATGAATTGGATGAATTTAATGCTAGATATCAATATTTATTGGATAGTTTATATGGTCGATTACAAGAGATTGCAGCTAAATGTCCAGGAGATATAGTGACATTGGTAAGTTATTGTTTTATTTTTTAGATTAATGACTTTAGTTAACTGGAGGATATAAAGAACCTTGAGGGTATTTCCGTTAGTCGCGTCAAGATGTCGAGTTACATTTTCTAATTAATTAACATTCTTAAATCAACGTCCACCTTGATATTTTCGTTATTTATTATTGACTAAATGTCGGTTTATTTATGATTTAGAAAAAAAATGGAATTACATATTAACCTTGTTGTTTTAGTCCTTGACCAACAATTTCTTTTTATTGCTTAAACTAAGCCACAATTGGATAATTTCTATATTCATATATGCGACAAATACAACAACAGGTGACACAAGTTTTAAAAATAAACATCATGTCATTTGTGTAAATTTAAAAAAAATACGTCTAATAAACTTGAATAGATTAGAATTAGTGGCGGTGTATTTGTTTTGTTCAAAACAATCATAGTAAATGGTTCATTTCTTAAAGCAATTGTCATTATTTCTAATGCATTTATTGATCAATTTCAAACCACCTACATAATTGTCTTTATATGGAAACAAACATTATTTCAAACCCACTTAAGTCAAACCTACCTTTGTGGTTTTTGTATTATCGTTGATTACTACCATCATGAAGTATTTTATCAATTTTTGTAAAAAACTAACAACAGTATGATGTCATAAATGATGCACTATTGCAAAACAATAAATTATACTTTAATTTCAACAAAAAAAATTGTTTATTCATAAATTATTCATTGATCACTAATTTGAATTTTAGCCAATTACATGGGTTTGTTTTGTAACACAGAAAAACTGTTGAAAAATAGCGATGATTTACGTGTTCGTCTTCATTCAGAATTTTTGTGCGAATTATGCCATCAAGTTTAAAAATAACTTATTAACAATTCATATATTTTTTGTTTAATTAATTAGTTTCCAGAAAGCCATGCCAAGGTTGTAAAATATCGTTGAATTCCGTTTCGTTTCGTTCAAACGACAAATCAGATATTCCTGCTATATTTTTTTTTTAAGTTTAGTACATCGTGAACCGTATTGATTGTATGTTGTTTAAAAATAGAATTTTTAATTATTAGTATTAGAACAATTTTTTTTTTTGGTATATTCCTATAATTAGTCTATTTAGTATTTATTTGTTAGACGAAATAAGTGTGGTATTTCAAAAGAATTTGTGAGATTTTTCGTGAATATGTTGGTGTGAGCGCGTGTTTTTTCAAAAATTTCTAAAATTTCCAATAACTAATACCATAATGAGTGATAATTATGATTTTGAATTTGAATTGGGCACCGTACCCTGGGAGGTAATTATTTTATTTTTTCTAAATTGTAAAGAAAAATATTCGTAATTGTAAAATGTTATAAACAAATTGTGATAAATAGAAAATAACAATTATTTTGTCAATTATTTCGTATTCGTTACGTGAATTCTACAATTGGCAAATAGTTCTATATTTGGATACAACCCAATTTTTATTTTTATTAAAACCTTATCCAAAAACTGTTTTTTTATTTTGTTGTTTTCACTCATAAACTATTAACGTTTTATTAATAACAATGATCTTATGTGCAATCAGCGGTGTATTATCTAATCTAAAGTATTGATAAGACTGTTGACATTTTCCCCCAACTATAAATGAATTTCTACGTTTCCTTGCTATTTTCCTGCATCCTGCAGGAAATAAACGCCCAATTTTTTTTTTATTTACAATTTAAAAATAATTCTATTTATTTATGAATTTTTTGTATAAACAATGAAAATCTGCTTTATCTATTTGTTTATTTATTTTATATTATTTTTATGTAATAATAATATGAAAAAAATCCGGCTTAATTCTAGACAGAATTTGAACGACTGAAAAGCTCTTGACCTAAGACAACACCCGTAGTATTGATTTCAGTTACATATTGTCTCGTCCTGAAGTACGTAACTAGAAATATTTTCCAATCGATAATGAACCATATAGTGGTATTTTCCATATCTTTTCTCGACATCTGTGATTCATAGCCTTCATATATTACGAAAATGACATTGATTTTCGTTTTTTTTGCTATTATGAAATTGATACTTCATTCAATTTATTATTTATCAAATAATTATAATGCTTGAAAAATTATAATAAATGCACTTTCACATATGTAAATTATTTGTTATGTTACCATAAAAAAGTAGGTTTACACGTGATTTTTTTTTTGAAGAAATATGAAGCCGTAGAGAGGAAATACACCCCATTTTCTATATAAATTCCAACGTTCGTTAACCTAGCAATAAATTCTTTAGTGCCTAATCCAATACTTGAAACAATTTGTTTGACTGTTCTTTGTCAAATATCTTTCTGAAATCAATAAAGTACAGAAATAAATTTATGCAGTGCCACATAAATACTTGGAGACTAAACAGATTTTTAACATTGCAACTGGTCTGAGACCAGGGGCGGCGTCTGTGTGCTAAACTTAAATTGGCACCCCTCTCCGTTTAATAAAAAACCGCTTTATAGAACCACAAAACAATTAATTATTTTTCAATATGCTTGTCAGATCTCCCCCGACGTTTCTGAACATTGTAATTAGGGCATGAGATCTGCAGCGGTTCTAAAAAGTTTATACTGCTTATTCCAGTCCATTTTCGTATAGTCTTCAACCATCTGCTTTCTCCCTACCTCCTAACGATCTACTGTAAGGTGTAGAGGTAAATACTGATAACCCCGCAATAATATGACCAAGACATGCAATTTTTTGGATCTTAATAATATTGGTCAGTTCTCTGATGCTCTTTTCAATCTTTTGATGTTAGTCATTCTGCCAATTCAAAGAATTCTGAGTTTAATTCGATGGTACCACATTTCAAAAGCTTCTAATCGGTTAAGTGTGATTTTTGAAGTCCATACCATAGAGCAGTGTTTCCCAACCATTTTGAGCTGTCGGCACACTTTAATTTCAATAAGATTTTCGCGGCACTGGAATTCAGTATTTAGTTGCTCTTAATTCGCATTTTTTCCCATTTAGAAATCAATAAAAATCAGGTGGGAAACAAAAACCGAATTCGCGTCACACCTGCAATCCTCTTACGGCACACCGGTTGGGAAACACTGCCATAGAGCATAACTTTGTGATATTCGTTGGAGAAGCTTTGTCGCTGCACAGAAACGGTCTTATTCTGTTGAACGTTCAACGAGGTGCCTCAATTCCAAATTTTATCTCCGTATCCGATTTCAAGTCCTCAGTTATCACACATCTTCTACTGAAGATCATTAATTCGGTTTTCTCAAGATTGATGGTCAGGTCCAGTCCAATTTGTTTCCAGCTAACAGTTGCCATTATGACAGTATCATCTGCGTACCTGATGGTGTTAATTGGCACGTCATTGAATCAAAAAGGGCGCTTCCTTGGTTTCGAGTTTGAAACCAAACTGTGACGAGTCCATATCTTTACATTTTCTCCATATTCGGGAATGAATTATTCAAAAGTACGTTTTTAAGAGGTGGTTCATACTCATGGTGCTAATAAAGCGATAGTCAATGGATTTTTCTAGCATGAGTTTAGGTTTGGCCTCTGCTGCGAGAGGGTTGTAGTTTGGCTTGGTGATTTTCAGGGCGCTTTTAAAGAATCTTTCCACTTTACATTTTTTGTCTGTATTAAATTGTACTCAATTTTTTTTTCTTCCTGGCCCTTATTGTTGCGGCCCTCGTGTGTTTCGTACACATTGCACACTGTCGGCGCGCCCCTGTCTCTTTTTCATTTTATTTATCCAATAATTATGATTCACTTTTGATGGATATAAAACGGTATGTTTAAGGGTAATTTCACCTATTGTATAATAATTTGATATAAATAGAGTTGAATGATTCATGTTTAATAGTTTAGTCGTCAAATTTTATGCATGTTTTTCCGATAATAAATAGATTTTAACTTTTGATTTTCTCTTTTGAAATTCCAGCGACTGGTTGAACAAATGCAACCATCACCATTCCGTACTTTTAGATCTGAATTCCATATGAGTAGTGCTAATGAATTAACATCATCATATACTACAACTACCCATTACAGTAAACAGTGAGTCTTATTTATAAATTTTTTTGTTTATTTTTTTTTTAACTATTTAATTTCGTATAAATAATTGTAAATAACAACAATTAGGTATATACAAACGAAATCAACACGAAGTGAAAATGGCACAACAATAACAATAACTGATAGTGGTGGTGGTGGTGGTGATCAAATAAAATCTCCAGATGAAAATGTACGTAATATACAAAACGGCGGTCGTCCACCAGATAAATATACAACAAAAACACAAATAATCCAAGAACCACAAAATTGGGGACAAACAATGCAATTTACTGAAATAAAATCATTAAAACGTATACATAAAGTTAATGAAGGTATTGGTACTGAAAATATATCCGATATACCGGGTATTATAAATCCATATACTGGTGAAATATTAACAATACGTGATGCTATATCGTCCCGTATATTAGATGTACGTAGTGGTAAAATAATTGCATCATCTGATGGTAAACAAATAACAATTGATGAAGCTGTAAAACATGGTAGAATTGATCAGAAAATTGCTGAAAAATTATTTAGTCCATGTGGTATAATTGAAAATGGACATGATTTAACATTATTAGAAGCTATACAAAAAGAAATTTATGAAACTGAACATGGTATTATTGATCCATCAGAGAAACGTTTAAAGGTAATTAATTCATCAACAATAAATGAAGCAATTGATGATGGAAAAGTTGATGTTAATACTGGCACATATAAATTAGATAATGGTGAAATGATTGATATACGGGAAGCATATAAACGTGGCTATCTCCTACAGCATACGGAAGTTAAATTACAAACGGGCGCTGTATCATTATATGATGCTATAAATCAATCATTAATTGATGATAGAACTGGTTGGATTGTCGATCGAAATTCGGGTAATAAATATCAAATTGATGCAGCTGTTAAAACGAATGTTATTGACGGTGATATACGAGAAATTGTTGATCCAAAAACTGATAATAAAATTACGATATTACAAGCATTAGATCGTGGTTTAATTAATCCGAAATTAGGTAAATACGTTTTTATACATGAGAAATTATCGTTTCTTGAAGCAAAACGTCGACAATTAATTGTTAAACCAAAAACGTTAAAAGAAATCGTTGATGATAATCTAATGGATGATAATGATGGTAAAATCTTATCACCATTACATCAAACGAAATTAACAATATTAGAAGCTGTATCTCGTGGTGTATTAGATGTTGATTCAATTAAATCAATTTTAGATTTTCGTACTAATGATCTATTAACACTTGGTGATGCACTTAAAGAAGGTATTATTTTACCTGATTCAAAATTCCGTAATTCGGTTACCGGTGAAACAATATCAATACAAGATGCTGTTAGTCGTGGTTATATAATTTCGGTTGTTAAAAAATCAATATTCGATGTTGATGGTTTTCAACCACCTGATAAATCGGATCATATCAGTTTTAATGCAGCTAATGCAAAAGGTTTTATTAGTCAAAAATATAATGGTAGTTTAGTAACGAATTTAAAATCAGGTAAATTAATACCATTTACAGATGGTGTACAAACTGGTGAAATAAAACCGGAAGTTTATGAAATGTTAACACGTAAAATCGGTATATTTGAAAATCAAAAAGAATTAAATGTTTTAGAAGCTGTATTTCGTGGTTATATCGATCCGAAAACTGGTAATTTAATTGATATTAGTAAAAATAAAATTGTTTATTTAAATGAAGCAATTGCACAACATTTAATAACACCAGAAGGTGCGGCTATGTTAAATAGTTTATTAAATTTGAATGTTTCAACGAAAATTACACGTACATTAGTACAACGTTATGTTACAGTAACAAATAAAGATATAAAACAAACACAAGTCACATATACGGAAGCGTTACGTTTAGGTTTAATTGATAATGAGAATCAAACATTTTTAGATCCTGATACAAAACAAATCATTCCTATTGTACAAGCGATTAGTGATGGTAAATTAGCGCCAGATACTGAAAGTTCCGATCAGGTCCTTACAAATACTACTAGTACGGGTACAATACCGAAAAGTTCCACTGTTGTTACAATTGTTAGTAAAAAGTATAGTCCATCAAAACAAATCGATGTAGAATTTATTAATAATGAAAAACAGAGTGCCTTAGAGAGACAAGTTTATGAATTACCACCAGATGGTTGGTTATTAGCGGATGCAATCAATCAAAAATCATTTGATCCAATTAACGGTTTATTTATAATACCAGGTACAGATCGTTTAACTAGTTTTGAAGAATGTATTTGTTTAAAATTGATAAATCCAACATCAGCTGTTGTTATTGATCCAATAACACAACGTAAAATTAGTTTAGCAAAAAGTTTAGATAAAAAAATCTTAGATTCAACCGGTCATTATAATTTAGGTAATGATAAGAAAATAACAATGAAAGAAGCAATTGATCGTAATTTAATCATATTAGAACATTCAATTAGAATCGAACCAACAAATCAACGATTATTACAAATAACCAAATATGATGGGCAACCGGATAAAGTGGAAGTTTCTAATATTGTCGATCAGAATCCACCACAATATACAGAAGTTAAAGTTACAGAAACAACCCAACAACCAATACAATTACAATCGGGTATTATTTATGATCCATCAAGTGCGGTTGTTGTACTTACTGAAACAAATCAAACAACAAATATTCTAGATGCGGTAAAAGATAATAAAATTCCATCAGATTTAGTTAAAATCAAAAATCCACATACCGGTGAACAAATCAATATTAATGAAGCTATCCAAAAGAATATTATCGATCCAATTAAAGGTGATTATATTGATAAAGCCGGACGTAAAATTACATTAACAGATGCGGCAAAATACGGTATTTTAACAGTAATCGGTGCGCCTATTGTAGCTACTCAAAGTATCGTTAAAGTAATGAAACAAGCATTCGTTATTGATCCTAATACAGGTGAAAAAATCCCATCACAAATAGCAATAGAACGCGGCCTAATTGATCAACAAACACACGATAAATTAACAACACAAGCATTTATCGATGAAGCTAAGACACAAATACAACAACCAATTGAACAAAAATTAGAAGAAATTCCTGAGAAACCAAAACGTCCCACTATCCTTATAGCGGATGAAGTTGATAATTATCCATCGGAAGTGGAACAAACACGAGCTAGAATTACAATTGAACCAACTTATACAGTAAAAATCGGTCGTGCTCAATCATTGAGTCCGGAACGTGAAGCTAAACGGGTTGTTTTACAAAAATTACGTAGAAAAATTGTTAAAACTAAAGATGCAGTAGATAAAGGTATTATAGATTCAGATACGGCGAAAATTTTAGATAAAAAAGAAATTTTCATTACACCAAACGGTGAAAATCTTACACTTCAAGAAGCTTTAAATGCGAAAAAAGTTGATGGTGATCAAGGTAAAATCATCGATCCACAACGTGGTGATTTATTAACAATCAATGAAGCTATTTCACGTGGTATTCTCGATCCAGATGGTACTAATGAATTACTAGTACCATTAAATCGTAGTTTATCAATTCCGGAATTGATAAAACAAGGCCTTATCGATCCAGATAGTGAGAAAGTAGTCCATCCAGAAACTGGTGCTCATTTAAGTATTAGTGAAGCTATTATCTGTGATATTATTGATCCATTAAGTACATTAACACAATCTGGTAATAAAGTAACATTAGAGAAAGCGATAGAATCTGGTGTTGTGGATGATGAAAAATCTAAAGTTAATACAGATAATGGTAGTGTTAATTTACAAGAAGCTGTAAAAGAGAAGATTTTCGATGATGTTATAGCTAAAGGTCCTGAAAATTTACCACCAGCCGGTATGACATTCCCTGTTGCATTGAAACGTGGCCTTATCGATCCTGATAAGAAAGAAATTATACATCCAATAACAAAAGAACGAATACCTGTTAAACAAGCTATTGATAATGATTTTATTATGAGTTTACCATTCCCTGTAAGTCCAGAAAGTATTCGAATTGAAGATGCTTTAGAATCGAAATTAATCGATCCAGATACGAGTACATTTAAAGATCCACGAAGTGGGGAAATTCTACCTGTATCGGAAGCTGTCGAGAAAGGTTTATTAATCATCAAAGAACCTACAGATGTTGTATTTAATACTTCACAACCTATTACTACAGTAACAGAAACCGTCAATACGATACATACTGTTACAACAAGAACTGTTGAATTACTCTCCGGTTATGTTTTATTGAACGCAAATGAAGTGCAAGATGTTAAAACAGGACAAATTATCCCTATTGAAGAAGCCAAGAAACAAGGTATTGTAATTGGTGAAAATGAAACGAAGAATACTACAACATTAAAGGATATCAAAATGTCATTTTCTGATGCTTTAAATCGTGGTTTAGTTGATATGAATGCTGGTACGTACACTGATCCAAATTCGGGTGAAAAATTGAAAATTCAAGAAGCAATCGAAGATGGTAAATTGTTAGCAACACCAGTCCAAATCGACACACAAGTATCAATCAATAAAACTAGTGAAATGAATATTGCTGAAGCATTTGAAACAATCTATGATGAAACAACAAATCAATTCCAAAATCCTAATAATCCCAATGAAACATTAACATTTGTTCAAGCTATTGAAAAAGAAATAATCGATCCAAATTCTATTGTTTATGATGTTGTTTCACAAAAACCAATAACTGTAGAACAAGCTGTTGAAAAAGGTTTAATTGATCCAAAAACTGGTCAAGTTAAAGATGGAAAAACTGGTAAAAATATCGATTTTAAAGAAGCAACAAAGAAGGGTTTAATTGCTGTATTAGGTGGTTTAGCATTACCGATAGCCGCACCTGTATTAGCCGGTGCAGCTGCTGTTAAAGCTGTTAAAGATAAAGTTGCTGAACGTAAAGAGAAAAAATCAACAAAACCAATAGAAGAACCGAAGAAAATTATTGAAAAAATCACAATAGAAACGAAACATGTAGATGAAGAAATCAAAACGAAGCAATCTACAGTTGAAGATGTTGTTGAAGAAATCGAGACAATTCCAGATAGAGAGGAGATACCAATAGGTGATGCTATAGTTCAAAAGAAAATCTCACCGAAAGTTTGTCGTATAATTTATCGTAATTCTGAATTATCGTATACAATACAAGATGGTTTAGATTCAAATAAAATCTCACCAACGGATCTTATCGAAATTATCAATAAAAATTCAGTTATTCTAATAGATCAACCACAATTCTCGATTTTAGTAATATCAAAAGATGTAACACCACAAAAATTAGCCGAATTAGGTTATTATGATTTAAAAATGCGTACATTTATCGATCCAAATAACGGTCAACATATAACATTTGAAGAATTAATTTACGATTTACAAGTATTCAATCCGAATATGATTTTAGTGAAAGATTTAACAAAAAAACCACCAACTTATATTAGTTTAGATGAAGCGTTAAATCGATTTTTAATTGATAAAAACACTGGGTATATGGTTGATCCTAAAACTGGTAAACGTGTACCATTCTTTGAAGCAGTTAAATTACGTTGGATTATCAATATTAATGATAAACCAAAAGAGAAATATCAACCGATTAAATTGAAAGAAATTGTGGATACTGATCGTTTTGATCCGATAAAAATTGAAATTGCAACTGAAACAAATGAGAGATTACCATTAATTAAAGCTATAACAACGAATTTAATTGATCCAAAATCGGTGACAATACGTGATGAGAAAAATATGCAATTAATACCATATTATGAAGCTGTTGATAAACAAATTGTTGATCCACAAAGAGGTTTAGTTTTGAATACGGCAACACAAGAATCGATGAAATTCCCTGAAGCATTCCATGAAGGTTTCGTACGTGATATTCCACGTCCCATATCATTAGAAGCAATTATTTGTAATAATTTATATGAACCGCAAAATGCTAAAATTATCGATCCAATAACTAAACAACCGATTAGTGTAAATGAGGCAATTAAACGGCAAATTATCGATGATAAAATTAGTGAAATTAAAGATAATAAAAATAATAATTTCGTAACACTTGATGTAGGTATTGATAATAAATTAATCGAATCGGATAAATTGAAAGATACGACAACTGGTGAATTATTACCGTTGGATAAAGCATTAGAATTGAATATGATTCGTAGTAAACCTGTAGTTTTGAATTTATTACAAGCTTTAATTGCAAATTATTATTCACCAAATAACGGACGTATTTTGAATCCATTAACCGGTGATGAGATAACATTACAACAAGCAATCGAATATAAACTAGTTGATCCTGTTACAACACGTATTAAAGATAATAAACGTGGTAGAATTATTGAATTGAATGAAGCTATACAAAATAAACTTGTCGATCCTGAAAAAGGTCTATTAACTGAACCATTATTAACATTAGATCAAGCATATTTAAAAGGTTATATATTAAGTACAGTTTTACCATGGTCATTACAGGAGACATTAGCACAAAAAGTATATGATCCTAAATCTGGACAATTCACTGTTAATAATACAAATGTAACATTAATTGAAGCTATTGAAAATGGTATAATTAATCCGAATGTATTAACAATAAAAGATCCACGTTCTGGTGATATAATAACATTGAATGATGCTATCAAATTACGTATTATTGATCCAATAAAAGGTCAAGCATATGATCCAGTAACATCACAAGAAATGAATCTATATGATGCACAAGATCGTGGTTTAATTGTACCATACAAGAGTCAAATAACATTACCAGAAGCTGTATTTAAAGGTTTTTATGATCCAACAACTGGTAAATTTATAAATCCAAAAAGTAAAGAACGTTTGAAAACATCAAGTGCAATCAATCGTGGTTATGTTGATACATCATCAACTTTAGTAACAATTGATGAGGAATTAGTTACATTTGAACAAGCCATAAATGATGGTTATATTGATACAAATGAAGGTGTATTAATTAATACAAGAAATGATGAATCTGTTGATTTTAATGAAGCATTTGAACGTGGTTTATTAGTTGAAATACGTCCACCAATACCATTAAGTGAAGCAATTATTAAAGGTTTATATGATGAAGAATCACAATTATTTTTAGATCCAGAAACTGGACATTATTTAACATTAATTGAAGCGATTGAAATTAATTTAATTGATGCTGAATCGGTATGTGTTAAAGATACACGTATTGGTGTATGGAGGAAAATACCATTAATTGATGCTATACATAATAATTATGTTGATGGTAATACTGGTAATGTTAAAGATTATTCAAAAGGTGGTAGTGGTGAACCACATGAAATTACATTACAACGTGCTTTCGATCTTGGTATATTAGTTGATAATAAAGCGGCTGTTTCATTACAACGTACAATCCATCAAGGACTTTATGATGATTTGACCGGGAAAATTGTTGATCCAAATACAGATAGAAAAGTGACATTACATGAAGCAATACGTAAATTTATTATTAATCCACTATTACCGTGTTATTTCGATAAAAAACAATCAAAATTATATAATTTAACTGATACGTGTCGTTTAGGTATAATTGATAAACGTAATGGTAAATTTAAAAATCCACAAACTAATGAAATAATAAAATTAACAGATGCATTAAATCGTGGTTTAATTATCGATATAGAAACGGCAAATTTCGGTTTATATGAAGCTATCGAATTAGGTTTCTATCAATCAGATGAAGGTTTATTTATACATCCATCTAGTGGACGTAAATTTACATTAAAAGAAGCTTGTAATACCGAATTAATTAATCCAATGACTTCATTAATTAAAAATAGTAAACAAAACAAATATATTTATTTGAATGAAGCAATTGAAATGAAATTAATCGATGATGAATTAGGTATTTTTATTCTACCACATGGTAAAACAATAACATTAGATGAAGCAAAACGTAAAGGTTTAATTGTAACAATACAACGTCCATTAACATTAGATGAAACAATTAGAAACGGTTTCTATCGTCCGGATTCTGGTAAATTTGCTGATCCACTTAATGGTGAATTTTATGATTTAACACAAGCTTTACGTAATAATTTAATCGATCCCGCTACAACTGTATTAAAAGATTCTACAAATAATACAACAAAATCACTACCGTTAGCGATACAAGATGGACGGATTGATGTGGAAAAAGGTCGTGTACTTGATTCGAAAACGAAACAAACTTATAATTTCGATGTAGCCTTAGAACGTGGTCTTTTAATCACATTAGATAAACCATTAGATGATGAATTAATACAAAAATCGATTATAGAACCGGTTAAATCAACAAAACCATTACGTGAATATACATTAGAAGAAGCAATTAAATTTAAATTATTAGATCCTAAAATTGCTGTAATTAAAAATAATAAAACTGGTAAATTTGAAACGATTGATAAAGCGCTCGATGATAAATCACTTGATTTTAATAAAATCGTAGTTTTCGATATACAAAAAGAACCAATTAATTCGCGTGTTATAATTTACGATCAAACTATTCCATTATATCTTTCTGAACCTTTATCGTTTAATAAAGCAATTGAATTGAAACAATTAGATGTAACAACTGGTAAATTTATTGAACCACAATCCAATCAAATTCTATCATTAAAAGATGCAATCACATTAGGTTTTATTGATATTGATACAGCATTAATTAAAGATACAAATAAAAAGAAATTAATTAAACTTCCTGAAGGCTTTAGGAGAGGTTTAATTGATGCTGATAAAGCAAATATATTAGATACAACAACATCAAAAATGTATACATTATCAACAGCAATTGATAATGGTTTATTAATAACACCAACTAGAGGTTTTACATTAATTGAAACAATCATTTACGGTTTATATAATCCCACTTCTGGTACAATAACATACCCATTTTGTAATAATAAACATTTAAATTTAATTGATGCAATTGATGAAAATCTAATTGATCCAACAAGTACAGTCATAAAAGATAATCAAAATGAAATTGTTGTGCCACTATTAAATGCAATTCATACAAATGTTATTGATGGTATTAATGGTAGGATCCATGATATAGATGGGAATAGTGTTGATTTGATTAAAGCTCATGAAAAGGGTTTGATTTTACCAGCTGAACAAAGGGTAAGTATTATATGTTTTTATTTGATTTGTAATACCCCTAATAGCAGAAATTGTATAAATTTGTTTGGAAAATTTCTACAATTTAGCTTGGTAATGTTGAAAGCTTGATTTTTAGATTCATTTGCTTTTTTGTTAAAAATTTTGCACGATTCATGCTTCAAAAACAAATCATTCACCTAAAAACACAATTATCCATTTTGAATGCCTATATAATCATCGTTATTAACAATTACAACATTTAATATTTGAAGTGGATAATTTTTAATTTTTTAAAAATGAATAAAAATCTAAAAAAGAAATCGAAAATTGATAAAAATTGTTTTTAAAACAACTGACGTAATAATTTTTTACAGCTTGAAGCCCTGGGAGCTTTTCATAATTGTTGTGTGGTGGTCCTACTACATAAAATGCATACAATGGCATATAAGACAGCCAAATGCACAAATAACCATCTAAAAATTATAAAAAATAAAAAAAAATTGTGGAATGTGGCTTACAACAAACAAATGCTTACATACAAATCACGACAGTTTTTGATATTCCACTATAACTTTGCTAATGTTTAAATTCATTAAAATTAGTGGATTTTTCAAAAACTGTCACAATTCTAATAAAATAAAATACAACTTTTCCATCATCACATCAATCGGTATCATTTTATTTTTTTATATTAAATTAATTAATTAACCCAATACAATAATAATTAAAAGGAAGAAAAGCAAAATAGTAGTAATAGTTTAAACAAAACGAATTAAATATAACTAAAAATTAATTACAACAATAACAATTAATTTATAAAATTGTGATATTTAAAAGAATTGTTTTTGTTTCTAAATATTCAAAAGTTTATTTTCAGGTTTTTTTTATTTGTTTGATTCATTCTAGGTAACACATTCATTTATCAAATTGTTTTTGTTTTTACACTAACCCCCCATTTTTGTGTGTGCGCTTGAATGCATGTGTTAGGTCTAGGGACTCTCTATTATAGCTTGCCATATATTTGTTGTTATTTTCCACCTTTCTCAATGAAATGAGAATTAGAAATATCATCATGCATCCCTCCATCTCTCTGAATTATTTTTAAAATTTTCACTATAATGTTACTTGCCTGAATTACAGCAAGCTGTTGAAGAAAAATATCGTATTTGTGATGAAACATTATCAAAACTACTTGATTGGATTAGTGGAATTGAAGAACGTATTGCATCACAAGATGTTATTAATGAAATTGAAGAAGGTTTACGTAATCAAATCAATATAATGAAACAGATACGTGATGATTTAGAACAACATTCTAGTCAAATTATACATTGTGGTGATCAAGTACGTCAATTAGTATTAACTGGTGGTGATGTATTATCAAAAAGTGAAGTATCAACACTTGAAAAGAATGGACGTAATTTGAAAATACGTTATGATAAAGCTGTTGATCGTACTGAACGGTTATTAAAACGTTTATTAACTGCTAAAGATGAATTAACAAAACTTGATGGTGAATTGAATATATTCTTCGATTGGTTAAGTAAAGCACGTAGTATACTTGAAGATAAAGAGAGAGCTTTAAGTGATTTACAACGATTAGACTCTAGTGCTATCAGTACGAAAGAATTTGTTAGTGATGTTATTGCACATCAAGCTGATTTACGTTTTATTACAATGTCTGCACAGAAATTCGTAGATGAAGGAAAGGTAAGGTTTCCAAAACAAACAATTATTAATGAACAATATCAAAAAAAAAATGGAAAAAAAACTGTTTTCATGTTTTTTTTTACATTTTTTGATATTGTTCATTACATATAGTGGTTTCTTCGTCTTGATTTAATTTAATACGAGCTAACAACTGTTGGTTTTTTAAAATAATGATTAATCGTGAAACTGATTTAATAATTTTATAGGAATATTTGAATGTTTTGAACGAATTTCGAACATCTTTACCATCAAGATTACCACATATCGAACCAACATCAACACAAGATTCCCCAGTTAGAGGCAAAGTATCATTAGCAACACAACAATACCGTGATCTATACAATCGTGCCAATAATCTATCGGATCGTTTATCGGGTGTTGGTGGTCGTCAACGTGAATATAATGATGCTGTTGATAAAGCACGTCAATGGTTACGTGAAGCTGAACCAAAAGCACATAAAATCCTCAATGAACCAATCGGTGGTGATCCAAAATCAGTTGAAGAACAACTTAATAGAGCAAAAACTCTTAATAATGAATTTGTAGCAAATGGACGACTTATCGATAATGCTAAACAAGTAAACTATTTTTATTTTATTTTATAAGCATTTTTAAACATTTTTAAAAATTTTTTTTTAAGGCTACTGATGCTCTTTTGCGATCATTACAAGGACAAATTTCACAACCGGAAATGACACGTTTAGAACAACCTGTTATCGAATTGGAACAGAAATACAATCAATTGTGTAATGCATTAGCTGATCGTTGTCAAGAATTAGATACAGCATTAGTACAATCACAAGGTGTACAAGATGCACTTGATGGTATAATTAATTGGTTGAATTCAGCTGAAAATCAATTTAAAAATCAACAAAGACCTGCATCATTGATTAAAGAACGTTTAGATGAACAATTACGTGAACATCGTGTTTTTCAATCTGAAATCGATACACATGTCTCATCAATTGATTCCGTTTATTTATCAGCAAGTGAATTGATTGCATCATCAAGTAATGCACGTGTAGCGAAAAAAATTGAAACGAAATTAAATGATGTTAAAGCACGTTTTGAGAAATTATTTGATCGTGTCCAAAAACGTGGTGAATTCTTAGAAGATATCAATAAAAATTTAACAACATTCTTAAGTCAAGCTACACAATTCGAACAATGGTATACTGGTATTGTTGAAATAATTGAATCAAGAGAATTTACAAAATTATCAATTGATGAATACACAATACGTATGAAAGAAATTGCAACAAATCGTGATGCTAAACGTGATCTATTCGATGATGCTATCCGATGTGGTAAAGATTTAATTAATAAACGTGATGTTACTGATACTGCAAATGTTCGAGATCGTATTAAATCAATGGAGAATCAATGGCGTGAATTGAATAATTTACTTGATGAGAAACAACGTTTATCAAAACAACGTACTGAACAATTGAATGCTTATGAATCATTACGTGAACAAATCAATGATTGGTTGAGTCGATTCGAATTGAAAATTTCACGTCTTGAAATTGTTGCTGTTGATATTGATGTTTTAAAGAAACAAAATGATGAATTAAAACCTATAACAAAAGAATATAAAGATTATGCTTCAACTATTGATAAAATCAATGATATTGGTACAGCTTATGATAGTTTGATTCGTGGTGAACGTCCTGAATCACCATCACGTCGTCGTGGACAAGCTTACAGTCCAACAAAACGACCATCATCTTCACGTAAGTATACAGTTTTAATGAATTATTTGAAATTTAATCGTTTCTTTTGAAGACGGTCCATCACCATCACCTACCAAAGGTTTGAGTCCATTATCACCGGGTGGTTCCAGTGGATTCTCATCAAGAAGATCCAGTCAAGATGGTTTCCATTTAGAGGAATTATCACCAGTACAACAACAATTATCTGAAATCAACAATAGATATTCGTTACTTGGTGTTAAAATTACTGATCGACAATCAGAGATTGATTCATTACGTGATGAATTGAAGAAACATCTTGATAATTTGAAAACATTAAGTGCTTTCTTAGATAAAGTTCAACGACAATTACCTAAAGATATTGTACCAAATACAAAAGATGAAGCTGATAAACTCAATAAACAAATCCGACAAGTTTTAGAAGAAATGTACGAGAAACAATCATTACTCGATTCAACTAAAGGTCAAGTTAAAGATTTATTACGACGTAAAAGTGGTGCTGCCGGTTGTGATCATCTTAATGATGAATTAGAAGATGTTGTAACACATTGGAAGAGTTTAAGTGATCATTTGAAAAATCGCATTAAATTCATGGAAGATATGAAAGAATTCCACGATACACATGATTCATTATCATCATGGTTATCAGCAAAAGATCGTATGTTAACTGTTTTAGGACCGATATCGAGTGATTCAAGAATGGTACAATCACAAGTACAACAAGTTCAAGTATTACGTGAAGAATTCCGTACACAACAACCACAATTACAACATTTAATCGATGTAGGTGATTCAGTTTTATCATATTTAGATCAACGTTCACCTGATGGACAAAAAATTAATAATAAATTAGCAAATATCCAACAACGTTGGGCTGATTTATTAAGTAAACTTGAAGAACGTGCTGATTCACTTGGTGCTGCTGCTGATACAAGTCGTGAATTTGATGCACAATTAACAAGATTACGTGATGCATTACAAGGTATTTCTGATAATCTTGATGAATTACCATTAGATAAAGATCCTGAAGAACAATTACGTAAAGTTGAGAATTTAGAACGACAATTAGAAGGACAACGACCATTATTAGCTGATTTAGAAACAGCCGGTGTACAATTATGTGATGTTTTAAGTGATCCAGCATCACGTGCTGATATTCAAGCTAAATTAGCATCTGTAGGACGACAATATAATGCATTACAAAAGAAATTAGATCACAAAAAAGCAGAAATTGAAGGTTCATTACGTGATGAACGGCAATTTGAAGCATCATGTGCTAAAACATTAGGATGGTTATCAGATGAATTATCATCATTATCTGAACGTTTATTGATTTCAGCAATTAGAGATGTTTTAGAACAACAATTAGCCCATCATGAACCTATTTACAGGGATGTATTAGCACGTGAACATGAAGTGATTATGCTGTTAAATAAAGGTCGTGATTTATTAGCTAAAAGTAATAAACCCGATTCAAGATCATTACAAAGAGATTTAGATAAAATTCAACAACAATGGGATAAATTACGTAAAGAAACTGTTGATAGACAAACACGTCTTCAAACATGCAAAGAACATTGCCGTAAATATTATAAAGCTTTAGAAAACTTTTTACCATGGTTGAGACAAGCTGAAGATAAATTGGATACATTACGACCATCATCATTTCAACGTAAACATATCGAAAAACAATTGAAAGAATTGCAAGCATTCCGTAATGAAGTTTGGAAGAAATCTGGTGAATATGAAAATACACGTTCACTTGGTGATACATTTATATCAGCATGTGATATTGATAAAGAAGTTGTAAAAGATGAATTAAACGATTTGAAACAACGTTGGGATCGTCTTAATAATGATTTAATTGAACGTACACAAGCATTAGAAGATCAATCACGAAAACTGGTTGATTTCAATGAAAATCTGCGAGAATTACAACATGGTGTTGAACGTTGTGAAGATAAACTTGCATCTCATGATGCACTAGGTGGTGCTGCTAGAGATCCAAAACTATTAGAAAGAATCAAAGGTTTACGTGAAGAAACTGGTAAATTGAAGAAACCGTTACAAGCATTAAAACAACAAGCTCATGATTTGGCTAGTGAAGCTGCACATCATGGAATCGATGGTGCTCATCTAGAGGATGAAGTTGATAGTCTTGGTGATCGTATCAATGAATTACAAGCGAAATTAGATGATAGATGTTCTGAATTACAATCAGCAGCAACGGCAGTTACACAATTCAATACTCAAGTAAAGAATCTAACACATGATTTATCAGCTCTTGAAACTGAATTGGATCAAATGAAAGCACCTGGACGTGACTTTAAAACTGTTCGTATACAAATCGATGAAATTTCAAAATATTTGAATAAAATCACTAAAGCTACAGATGATGTAAATGATGCAATTCAAGCTGGTGAACGTTTAGTTGATAGTGGTTTTGCTCCTGATACAGCACAAACACGTGAACAAGTTGAAACATTAATGAAACAATTAGGCAGATTAGATGATCGTGCTAGAAATCGTGAACAAACACTTGAAGATACATTAAAGAAACTTGAACAATTCTATTTAACACATGCTAATGTTTTAGAAGATATCCATGATGCTTCAGATCAATTACGTAAATTGAAACCTGTCGGTTCTGAAGTTGATACGATCCGGGCACAACAACAAGATTTCAAAAAATTCAAAACCAAAACTGTTGAACCATTAAGTAAAATTATTGATAATTGTAATCGAGTTGGTCAAGGTTTGATACAATCAGCTGGACCCGGTGTTAATACAGCAACATTAGAAAAAGATCTTGAAAAAATGAATGAATCATGGAATGATTTGAAAGATCGTTTAAATGATCGCGAACGACGATTAGATGTTGCATTATTACAATCTGGTAAATTCCAGGAAGCTTTAGATGGTCTCGCCAAATGGTTAACAGATACTGAAGAATTGGTAGCTAATCAAAAACCACCATCTGCTGATTATAAAGTTGTTAAAGCACAATTACAAGAACAGAAATTCTTAAAGAAAATGTTATTAGATCGTCAAAATTCAATGTCATCATTATTCTCAATGGGTAATGAGATTGCTAAAGAAGCTGAACCATCTGAACGTAAAGCTATTGAAAAACAATTGAAAAATCTTATGGGTAGATTTGATGCATTAACTGAAGGTGCCCAACAAAGAACACTTGATTTAGAACAAGCAATGAAAGTGGCAAAAGAATTCCAAGATAAACTAGTACCATTACAAGATTGGTTAGATCATAGTGAAAAGAAAGTTAAAGATATGGAAATCATACCAACTGATGAAGAGAAAATACAACAAAAGATACGTGAACATGATGCACTACATAATGATATTTTAGATAAGAAACCTGATTTTAGAGAACTTACAGATGTTGCTTCAAATCTAATGTCATTAGTTGGTGAAGATGAAGCATCAATTCTTGCTGATAAATTACAAGAAGTTACCGATCGTTATGGTAATCTTGTTGAAGCTAGTGAACGTATTGGACAATTATTAACCAATTCACGACAAGGTTTAAGACATTTAGTTTTAACTTATCAAGATCTTGCTGCTTGGATGGATTCAATGGAACATCGTTTGAGTCGATTCAAAGTTTTAGCTGTACATAAAGAGAAACTATTAGAACAAATGGATGATTTAACTAATCTTACAGAAGAGATCACAAGTCGTCAACAAGATGTTGATGGTACTGTTGATGCAGGTGTTGAATTAATGCGACATATCTCCTCAGATGAAGCACTACAATTGAAAGATAAATTAGATTCATTACAACGTCGTTACAATGATTTAACATCACGTGGTGCTGATTTATTGAAACATGCTGAAGATATGTTACCATTAGTAACACAATTCCATAATAATCATAATCGTTTAGTTGATTGGATGCAAAATGCTGAGAGTGTTCTACAATCAGCTGAACCACATGAAGGTGAAATTGCACGATTAGAATTAGATTTACAAGAATTACGTCCTGTTTTGGAAACGATTAATTTACTTGGTCCACAATTATGTCAAGCTAGTCCGGGTGAAGGGGCTGCAACAATTGAAGGTCTTGTTACACGTGATAATCGACGATTTGATGCAATTGCTGAACAAATCCAACGACGTGCTGAACGTATCCATCTTGGTAAACAGAGAGCTTTAGAAGTTACAAGTGATATTGATGATTTATTAGAATGGTTCCGTGAAGTTGAAAGTACAATACGTGATGCTGAAAAACCATCAGCTGAACCTGATTTAATACGTGTCCAATTAAAAGAACATAAAGCATTAAATGATGATATATCTAGTCAAAAGGGACGTGTACGTGATGTATTATCAACAGCAAAGAAAGTATTACGTGAAACACCACCAAGTGAAGATACAACATTGATACGTGAAAAAATGGAAGATTTACGTGAAATTATGGATATTGTTTCAGCATTAAGTTCAGATCGTTTAGGTGTTTTAGAACAAGCATTACCATTAGCTGAACATTTCCATGAAACTCATAATGTACTTGCCAATTGGTTAACAGATATTGAAGAACAAATTTCAATGCTTGCTATGCCATCATTACGTCCTGATTTAATCACACAACAACAAGATCGTAATGAAATGTTCATACAATCGATCAACGATCATAAACCATTAGTTGATAAATTGAATAAAACTGGTGAAGCTTTAATTCGTTTATGTAATGATGATGATGGTGTTAAAGTACAAGAATTCTTAGATAGTGACAATTCAAGATATGCTGCATTGAAATTAGAATTACGTGAACGCCAACAAGCTCTTGAACAAGCATTACAAGAAAGTGCCCAATTCTCTGATAAACTAGAAGGAATGTTACGTGCCCTATCAAATACTGCCGATCAAGTTAATAATCTTGAACCGATATCAGCACATCCACCGAAAATTCGTGATCAAATCGATGATAATGATGCACTTATTGGTGATATAGATAAACGTAAAGAAGCTTATGCTGCTGTCCAACGTGCTGCTGATGATGTTATTAGTAAAGCACCAAATCGTTCTGATCCAGCTATAAAAGATATAAAACGTAAATTAGATAAATTAAAGAATCTATGGGATGATGTACAGAAAGCAACAACAGATCGTGGTAAATCATTAGATGATACTTTAGATGTTGCACAGAAATTCTGGAAAGAATTACATGCAATTATGGCAACCTTGAAAGATTTAGAAGATTCATTAATTAGTCAAGAACCACCTGCCGTTGAACCGAAAGCTATTGAAGAACAACAAGTAGCATTACAAGAAATTCGACATGAAATCGATCAAACGAAACCGGAAGTTGATCAAGTTCGTGCTTCTGGACAAGAATTGATGCAACTATGTGGAGAACCTGATAAACCGGAAGTTAAGAAACATATTGAAGATTTGGATAATGCTTGGGATAATATTACAGCTTTATATGCGAAACGTGAAGAAAACCTCATTGATGCCATGGAAAAAGCGATGGAATTCCATGAAACGTTACAGGTACTTTTGGATTATTTTTTTTATCGAATTGACACTTTTTCTCTAACAATTTTACCACATTTTCTAGAATCTACTCGATTTCTTAGACCAAGCTGAGAAGAAATTCTCTAAAATGGGACCACTGGGTACAGATATTGATGCTGTTAAGAAACAAATCGATCAACTTAACAAATTTAAATCAGAAGTTGATCCGCATATGGTTAAAGTTGAAGCTTTGAACAGGTCAGTATTTGTTTTTTTTTATTAAAATTTAATCTAATGGTGTTGAGAAAATTTAGTTGATTTAGTGAAAATAAGCTAACTTTTTTTGTTTATTTTTCTATATCTTTCTGTCCGCGTTGGACTACAGGAGTCTGATCAGGCAAGAACACTTGAGTATTTCTGACAAAAAAAAAAACTGCAAGCTATTGTGTTAATGCTAAATGTGTTTCGATACAAGCTTTTTTTTTTATTTGTATTGTTGCGTTTTCCACCCTTTTCCTGCTTTCTCTTTGATTGTGTTTTAGTTTTGTTATGTTTTTTCTTTTATATGTTCTAGTGTTGTACAAAGGTTTTTTTTCCATTTTTATTTGCTAATTCTTTCACCAAAAAAATTCAGCTTAAAGCGCTGCTTTTATATTTTCGATAAAATTGCTTACGATTTCGTACTAATTTGATTTGTTTTAAATTTAGGCAAGCACAAGAATTAACCGAGAAAACATCAGCTGATCAAGCTGCAGCTATTAAAGAACCATTATCGGCTGTTAATAAACGTTGGGATGATTTATTAAGAGGCATTGTAGAACGTCAACGACAATTAGAAAATGCTCTATTACGTCTTGGACAATTCCAACATGCACTCAATGAACTACTTGTATGGATTAGTCGCACTGATAAAACATTAGATGAATTAAAACCAGTTGCTGGTGATCCACAAATTCTTGAAGTTGAATTGGCTAAATTGAAAGTTTTAGTTAATGATATACAAGCCCATCAAACTAGTGTTGATACTTTGAACGATGCTGGTCGTCAAATTATCGAAAGTGGTGAAGGTAAGTTTTGTTGATTGTGGCTTCTTGGTGTTGTTTGATTTGACAGCATAATTGAATTTAGGGTCAGATGAGGCATCGATTACTCAAGATAAACTGAATACTTTGAACACACAATGGAGAGCTTTGATGCGTAAAGCAGCTGATCGTCAACGTGAATTAGAAGATGCACTAAATGAAGCACAACGTTTCAATGCACAAATTCAAGATCTATTAGCATGGTTAACAGATGTTGATGGTATTATAACGGCAAGTAAACCAGTTGGTGGTTTACCAGAAACAGCTAGTGAACAATTAGAACGTTTTATGGAAATTTATAATGAAATTGAAGATAATCGTCCAAAAGTTGAAACAGTTTTAGCACAAGGTCAAGAATATCTTAAAAAAGGTTCAAATACTGCATCAAATCTACAAAATAATCTACGTACATTAAAACAACGTTGGGATTCGGTTACATCACGTGCTAATGATAAGAAAATTAAACTTGAAATTGCATTAAAAGAAGCAACTGAATTCCATGAAGCATTACAATCATTCGTTGATTGGTTGACAAATGCTGAAAAGATTTTATCAAATTTGAAACCAGTTTCACGTGTTTTAGAAACAATACAATCACAAATTGAAGAACATAAAGTTTTTCAACGTGATGTTAGTGCACATAGAGAGATTATGTTGAATTTAGATAAAAAAGGAACACATTTGAAATATTTCAGTCAAAAACAGGATGTTATATTAATTAAAAATCTATTGATAAGTGTACAACATCGTTGGGAACGTGTTACATCGAAATCAGCTGAACGTACAAGAGCTTTAGATTTAGGTTATAAAGAAGCTAAAGAATTCCATGATGCTTGGTCTGGTTTAATGAATTGGTTAGATGATACAGAAAAATCATTAGATAATCTAGCTACGGATTCAGTTGGTAATAATCCGGAAGCAATTAAACAACGTTTAGCAAAACATCAAGAATTCCAACGTGCCTTATCAGCTAAACAAGGTATATACGATAATATCATGAAAACTGGTAAACATTTGAAAGAAAAAGCACCAAAAACCGATGAAACAACATTGAAACAAATGTTGATTGATTTGAAAAATAAATGGACAACTGTATGTAATAAGAGTGTGGATCGTCAACGTAAATTAGAAGAGGCATTATTGTATTCTGGACAATTTAAAGATGCCATTGCTGCATTATTACAATGGTTGAAAAAAGTTGAAAAAGAATTATCCAGTGATAGTCCGGTACATGGTGATTTAGATACTGTTAATCATTTAGTTGATCAACATCGACAATTTGAAAAAGAATTGGAACGTCGTAATGAACAAATGGAATCAGTTATACGTACAGGTACAGAATTAGAACGTAAAGCAAATCAAACCGATTCACAACAAATACGTAATCAATTAAATGAATTAAATGATTTATGGAATAATGTAACGAAATTAACAAATTCACGTTCCGATCGTTTAGAAGATGCATTACGTGATGCTGAAAAATTACATAAATCTGTTAATATGTTATTAGATTGGTTATCTGATGCTGAGATGAAATTACGTTTTGTTGGTAATACACCAGAAGATGAAGCAACAGCATACGAACAATTACAAGCATTAGATCGATTCCGTGCTGAATTAAAAGAAAAAGAATATGATAAAGATAAAACATTAGAATTAGCACATAATATATTAAGTAAGGCACATCCTGACAGTATAAGTGTTATTAAAAATTGGATTAAAATTATACAAACTAGATGGGATGAAGTGTCACAATGGGCATTACAACGTCATCAAAAATTATCAAATCATATGCAATCATTACGTGATTTAGATGAAACATTAGAAGAATTAATACAATGGTTGATAGGTCTTGAAAATACATTGATTGCATTGAAACGTGAAGAATTACCAATGGATATACCAGCAACTGAACAATTAATTGCTGATCATAAAGAATTTATGGAAAATACACAAAAACGTCAAGGTGAAGTTGATCGTGTTTGTAAAGCTAAACAAATCAAATCAACTGGTGGTATTAAAGAACCGAAGAAATTTGGAAAAGCCAAAGGAACAATGTAAGTATTCAACATTTGCGATAAACATCCACAATCACACATAAAACAAACACATTTTTATCACATTGCATTGTGTTGTTATTGTTTATGTTGCATGCTAATTGTGTTTATGCTTGTTATTTTTGTGTTTTTCTATACTTTAGTCGTGGATCACAGCACGATATTCATGAATTTTCACAAGATAATTATGGCTCACTTGGTCGTAAACAAAGGTATGTTCATTCATTCGTTCACAATTCATTGTTTTCTTTTTGTGTATTGTTCGAATTGCTCGATGCTTTATGAATGTGTTGTATGTTTCTAGCTTCAAAGGATCGAGAGATTTGTTATCACATAGAGGAAGGTTAGATCATTGTTGATAATGTACTAATTGTAGATTCCTTTTACTAATGATTTTTCAGTTAAAAATAACAGAATATTATGTCGATAGAGCCAGATTAACTGTAATGCTTGTTTTGTTAACTAACTGTTGTTTTGTTGCTAATTTTGTTGATATCCTTATTTTTTTATTGATTAACTAAACTGTAATATTAGAAATCGAACATTTTTTTTATTTAAATTTGTTTGATTTCGTAGATTATTTGTTTTGGTTTTATAAATTAGTTTAAATGTGTGTTTGCATGTGCTTTGTCAACAGCCGTTCCAGTCCTGGTAGGGAATTCAGTCCGGATCCACAATTGCCCCATATTGGGCCAAGATTCCCATCTGGAAGGTACACATTATCATTCATTTTTCCCATTATTTTTTTATCATAAAGTTGAGAAAACAAAAACATGAAAAGAATTACTAACATCACACAATTTCATCTCATTTATTCCACTGTTTTTACTAAAATTGTATGATTTTTTTTTGAAAAACATCTGTATGGAAACGGTTTTAATAATTTTTATTATCAATTTAGCGAACCGGAATTCAGATCGCCGCGTGTTAAATTCTTGTATGATAAATGGCGACATGTATGGATGTTATCATGGGAACGTCAACGTGAATTATATGATCATTTGGCTTATTTGAAAGAAAAACAAAAAGCTGATAATTTCTCATGGGATGATTGGAGGAAGCGTTTCTTGAAATTCATGAATTATAAAAAATCACGTTTAACTGATCTATTCCGTAAAATGGATAAAGATAATAATGAATTAATACCAAGAGAAGATTTCATTGAAGGCATTATCAAAACTAGTATGTTCTTTCAGTTTTCTTTTTTTCTTTTTTGGAATTAACACAATTGTAACTTTATTGTGTAGAATTTGATACTTCACGTCTTGAAATGAAACATGTTGCTGATATGTTCGATTTGGATAATCGTGGCTTAATTGATTGGAAGAAATTTATAGCAGCATTACGTCCAGATTGGGAAGATAAACCAGTCGATACTGATGCACAAAAAATACATGATGAAGTTAAACGTTTAGTAATGTTATGTACTTGTCGACAAAAATTCCGAGTATTTCAAGTTGGTGAAGGCAAATACAGGGTAATAATTCATTTTTTATTTCAACAAAATTACAATTACAATAAATTTGTTTATTTTTATAGTTTGGTGAAAGCCAAAAATTGCGCCTTGTCCGTATCCTACGTAGCACTGTTATGGTGCGCGTTGGCGGCGGTTGGGTAGCTTTAGATGAATTCTTAGTGAAAAATGATCCATGTCGAGGTAAGATTCATTGTTTTTACCACCCACTACCCCTAATATATAATTACATATTACTCAATTTCTGTACACAAGAAAACAATTTGAAATCAATTTAATTCATTCTATAGATATATAAAAGATTGTTTTCTAGTGTAATTTTACAGTTACACAACAAAAATTAAATGAAAAAGTAATTAATACGACTGGCAAATGTTGCTTTGACCCTTATTTCTAATCGTTTTTTTTTTTTAATTAATGGAAACGTAACAAAATAAATAAAAACCTAACTGTCTCTCCTGAGGACTGAACTCTGAAATGAACATGCTTTGTTAAAAAATTTTATTCATCATCATTATCATCCAAAATCATTCATTTGTAAAATGACTCAATTCTAAATGTTAAACAAAAAAAAAATATTGTGCTTACCATTTGATGCTTTCATTGTTTACTAATTGATTTGTTTTTTGTTATCCTTTTTATTCCTTCATTCTCTTTAACAACAAAATCATCCTTTTTTACAATGAAAAAAAAATGGTTTTAATTTTTTTTTTTTGTTGCGCTTTTTTATGATAATTTCAATCATCATAAAATCACAATCATTATATATGTCGAAATTATTCAAAAAAATAGTTACATTAGTATTACCGTTACCTGATCCTGATATACCTCATCAGCACGAGCCTTGGTGCCCCCTTGGTAAGGATGCATGTAGTTTGGATGCAAAAATTATTGGTTTTTGGTTTATTTATAACAATTTTTTTTTCTGGATTGCATGATTTATTAACATTTTTTACAAGTACACATTTTTATTTATTTATTTATTTATTTAGTTATTTTATATTTAGTTTTTGATGTTGTTTTGTCTGATTTATTTTAACACATTCAGTTTAGTAAGTGCTAAATAGATTATCAGTCAAGGCATCATACACTGTAAAATATGCGCAAGTTGAAAAGAATACAAATTTTTATTAACTTGTTGCATTGCCTTACAATGAGATTTTAGATTATTTTGCTTATTTTATTTTGTTTTTGTTTTTTTTTTCTCCAATTTCCGTTCATTATAAATCCTTGCTACACTAATATTGTTTTAAATGGTCAAATTTAATATTTATCCTACCTTAAATTTATCCTTTGAATTGGTGTATCATCCTTCATTCACATGATAGCTAAAGGACGCACGAACATAGAACTGCGTGAACAGTTCATCCTTGCTGACGGCGTATCGCAGACTATGACCGCGTTCAAGCCGAAAACATCGGCCTCCAGTCCTGCCTCTGGTTCCTCTGCATCATCACTCCGCACTCCTCAAGGGCCAATCACTAAGGTATTGCACGAACATTATGACAGAATGCACTCCATGGTAGTACCAAAGTAAATTGCCGCAAATTCAATTATTTATTTTAATGCATTGTTTTTATGATAATAGTAGAAAAAAATTGAGTTTGATGCAATACAAGTAGCACGCACCTCCTGTCGAATTAGTTGGTGGTGCATCTTTGGTTATTTTTCTTTTGTATTTTGTAATGCATCTAGGTTTGGGTACATGCTTTTTGTTATTTGTGCACAGTAAGTACATGCATGTATATTCCACATTAGATTTGGCACCAGGGATACATTTTTTCCCCCACATAATCACAAAAAAACAGGTAAGTACAAAATTTTCCAGATATCCTCAGGAGACTTATCTCATCAATTGTACCAAAGTGAAACAAGGGCCACAAGCATTACAATACATCTTCTATCATTAAACATTATCATACAAACCCATCATGGTTCATCATTAAAGTTTTTTTTCGCACTAGCGTTGCTTCTTTATTTTCATATGTATGAAGCACTGATGGAATTGGCAATTTTTAAATTTAGAGTTTTACAAAAAAAAAAAATAGACACATTGCCTATCACAGTTTTCTACTCTCTCCTTTTTATTTATTGTTTTTTTTTTGTTTCAAACAAAACAAAATTTCTAATTTTATGCTATGAAATGTTCGCATGTTTGCTATTGTTATTTAGCTCATGAACATTTGGCCGAATTGATGCCGATATTCGAACAACTGAGAGCAAAAGGAGAAGTTGGAAATGCATATCCTTTGCATGTGGGCTCAACTGCAGGTCCCACTTTACACTGGGCTCACGCCAATCCCAACACTTGTCACTGGGTAATAAAAATAAATACACCACAAAAACAACAAGTTTTTTCTATTATTTTCACTTGGTATTGTAGTATGTTTGTTTGTTTTGTATTATTTTTTGATTTTGTTGTTAATCTTTGAACAACAAGATGTTTGCATGTTTTTCGGCATGATAACAGTGTGTGCATTGATTTTTCTTCTCTATCGTTGGTTTTTTTTTTTTGCAAACTTTTTTATTTGCTGCAACATCACCATATCATCAAATATTAAATTTTATACAAAATTGGCTAATTTTTCAAAGAAATTCTCTAATTCGAAACTATTGAATTATTTTGATTGATTGGTGCAGTTGCTGTTATCGGGCCTGAAAAAGACCATCATAAATTGTTGTATTTGTCCCAAGTACCTATGGTAGGTATCCCGCAGGTAAGAACTAATATTACTAGAGTAGAGCATTTATTAAAAAAAAAAAGCAAAACATAAAAAATAATCGAAAATTCAATAAAAATATTCTTTATTGAAGATTCTTTTATCACCTCCTGATGAGGTAAGACATGGAACAGTAGTAAGTACAGCTAGCTTTAATTTTTGTGGTCTTTTTTGTAATATTTGCAAAAAGGATCTTCATGTTTTCTGCACAATCACTCAAATCTATTTTTTTTTTAAATTATTTAAAAAATCACAACACTCCAATTCTTCAATTAAAATTCAAGCACTGAATCACTGAAGATCCTTATTCGTAAATTTAGCAAATTTTCAATTTTACAATAATTATGTAATTACAGTATATTTGATTATTATTATTATTTTGGTAAATTTAGGTCAGAGAACGTTCAGCACGATCAGTCCCAATGGGCAGTTTACCACGTACATCAAAATCTTCATTATCAGCCGGTACACCAGATTCATTATCAGATAATGAAAGTGCTAGTTTCCGTACACCAAAACGACCATCAACTTATCGTTCAACATTAACACCAGGTGGATCTAGATCGAATTCACGACCAGCTTCAAGAACTGGTAGTAGACCAGGAAGTAAACCACCATCTAGACATGGATCGAATCTCTCATTGGATAGTACAGGTATTTGATTTGATTTTTAAAAATTTTTTACAATATGATTTTAAATATTGATAATTGTAGATGATACAACACCATCAAGAATACCACGAAGAACTCCAGTTTCTGGTCGTACTACCACAACAACTACAACCACAACTAGAAGACCTTATAATGGCACATCTGGATCTAGAACACCTAGTGGTTTGATTTCACCAGCCAGTCCAGCTGGAAGGTTCGTATTTACTTCATTTTATCTTGAAATATTTGATTTTATTAAAAATAAAAGGTGGAAGAACGGTGGTTAAATTTTTTTTTTTTAAACAATATAACAAAATTTATTATAAAAATTTGAAAAAAAAATACAAAAAATTATTAGAAATTAACAGCATTTGGAAGAAAAAAAATCAGATACTAATATTGGCATGTTCTAACATTGATATAGATCTACGGGAATATCCAGGGCATCAAGTATACCAACATTAACATCAATTAATACCCCAAGGTAAAATTCTAATTGGCTTTTAAAATTCAAATAATAATCATTTCTATTTCGTACTAAATTTAAAATTGGGGGTTGTATTTAGAGGTTTTTACAAGGTAGCCAACATTAACAAAATTTCAATTGATTTAAAAACAAAATTAAAGTTTTTTTGGTTTTTGGTTTTTTTTGAAATTGCAGAAAATCAGGGGTGAAATCTTTCAGGCTCAAATTAAAGGACGAATGTCCTGCCGAATAAGGTATTGTTTCAATAATAAAAACAAATTATAACAAAATTATTAAAACAAAAACAGTAGATTTGTTTAATTAATTAACTGAGGGGGTTGGAGGGTGTTGAATTGTAAACAATTAAGAAATAAGTTGGCAACCAATTTTCTTGGGTCGTAAAAAATATATAAAATATTGTTGATTTTACGTTTAATATTGTGTGACCTCTTCAGGTCTCGCATACCTGTTTACAAAGGAAGTGGTGATAATACTGATGCTGAATCACCATCAACATCAAGTTCTTGCTCTATGACTTTCTCTTCTGGGTAAATTTTGTGTGTCCTTATGTTTGGTTTTTCTTTTATTATTGGTTTTATTTTATCCATTATTTCCCTCTTGTTTTTCAACATATAGATATATCAACTAACATAATTTTTCCGTTATGTTTTTTGCTTTCCTTACACTAACATATAGAACGAGATCTTCAGCAAGTAGATCGAGCAAATCAAAAATACCTTTACCGAATAGGTAAAAGTTGTAATTCTCTTTTTTTTTTCGTATATAAATATAGAGAGTAAATGCACGATTTGATTTAATTTGAAATGCATGTGTGTATTTTTTATAATTGATTTTTTTATTGCAATAACATTAAAATAACAACTAACTGGCATGTTAACTGTTAACTCTAGGAGTGGTGCAAGCAAACCACGACAAGTGACAATTGGTAATGCTCCAACACTACGGACAGCGTCCAGGTAAACTTCCATTTAACTCTAAAACTTTTTAAAAATACTTTACTTGGAAAATTGAGAATTAACGATATTCTAACTGTTTTTTTTTTGTTAACATTTAGAACTAGAACACCGTCTGGTTCTAACACACCCGTTCAACCTGGCCAACAAACAGCTGTATCCAGATTGTTGAAGAAAACACCAGGCCATTCTGATACACAAACAGGACAACAACGTAAAACAACAACAACAAAAGAACGGGAACCATTTAGACTTTAGTTATTCTTATTATTATTATTATTATTTTGAATTTACAAAACATTAACTTATTCCAAAACTCACAATGACTGACCTGTAGGTTTATTATTATTATAATTCTATTATTATTATTATTATTATTATATTCTATATAAAGCTTTGTTTAAATGAAAGAAAATTGTTCATATTTTTATATTTAAAAAATTTAAATAATTTTTAATAATTGACAATATTAGAAAATCGCCAGTTCTTCTATTGTCAATTTAAATTTGTTAATAATAATTGAAAAAAAAAAATTATTAAAAATTCAATTGCAAGCTAGATAGAAATACAAAAATATAGACACATTTTTGTTGATTTGTCATCTCTTTAAAGAATGGACGTTTTATTTTAATTTTGCAATTTGTGTGAGTCTAAAATAAGTAAAAACGTACAACAATACGTATTTGTTTATTAATTAGTTGCCATATTATGATTGAAAACAGAATTGTGATTTTAATTTGATTGTGGTATTATTGTTTTTATTTTATATGAATTTTTGGCATAAAGAAGAAAGGGACCATTTTTTTTCAATTTCAACAATGATTTACTAATAATTCACAGTCTAACCCTCTTATGCTTATATATCTATTAATTTTGTTTTGTTTTTTTTTTCATTGAAAAATTCAAATGAAGAATAATATTGTGTGATTACCAATTAATTTTTGTAAATTAAGCCAATTTTTTATAAATCGCCAGTATAAAAGATTGGTTCAAGTCAATTTATTATTTATAATTATGTATTTTGCTTTTTTGTATTATTATTATTATTATTATTTAACTATTATACTTGTTATTTAATAAACTAAATTTTATTAATAATAATTCATTTTATTTATTTACACAATAGTTTAATCGCTGTGTTTGTTATGGTGGTGTAGATTGTTTAAACGGATCGTTTCAGTTC
>JAZBGY010000770.1:0-40672 GCA_037414755.1 Lydus trimaculatus | reverse complement strand
GATCCCTATCATAAAATAATTTGGCTTATAAGTCAAATTTCACTATTTCCTGACGGCAACTATAAAGCGAATATTAAAAGAATAATAATTTTAAATATTTATTTATAGTGGCAATATTTCACCATTACCATCAAGTCCTTCCTTCTGTATCTATTGTCAACTAATTTTTATTATTTTACTGCATCTCTTAAGTCATGGGATGGGACAAACTATACATATATAAATCTGGATATTAGCACCCATTTCGAAAATAAACAAACATAGAAAAAAATTAAAAATATTGGAACACTCGTTCTTTTATCGTGATTTAATGTTATGATCCTGGAAACCGTAAATGATTGAACATTAAAAAAATTAAAAGTTAATGATGGCCCTGATGAGACTAAATGTCGTATCGAAAATTTGCTATTCCACAGAATTAAAGCCTTTGTCATCTTAATTAAAAAGTTTTTCTATTTTTGAAATTTTTGTGCATAAAGGTGCTCCCTCTGTATAATTCGTAAACGATAAAAGATATCTTAATTCTTTTATTGGTCCTAGAACGGTACCAAGTTTAGTACGCATCCAAAGCTTTCGCCGCAGTAAAACGCCCGTACTATACCTTAATCAATTTTCAGTAATATGCACATTTCTAAGCATTTTGCAGATGAAAGCAATGAATTATAAATATGAATCATAAAAATAAATTTAGCGCCCCTAGTCCGTTGACGCCTTTAGGCTGGTGCCTACTCTGCTTATAGCTAGTTTCGGCCTTATCATAAAGGAATTGATTGAACATTAAAATCAGACAAGTACAAGTAGGTAGATGAAATTCAATAAAAAGCAATTGAAAGAAACACGCGACTGAAAATATTGCACAATACGGTCACAAGTTAGTGCAACAATTAACGCTTTTACTACATAATACGTCATGGTGTATCAAACTATGATAATATGAACTTGATGTTGCACCTTCACATGATTCACTATCAAGGATATTATGATTAGTTGACTGAATCTGGGAAAAAAATATTTCATTAAGTAAGGAGAGTTGCAAACGTTTTAGCAACTCACTCGTTTTGTTGGTCATCTGATAATAGGATTAATATTAAAATACAGCGGATGCCGCCAAGCTATATCAAGCACACAAATGACTATTAGTGCACATTTTTTTTGTACCCTTTACAATTGGTTTTTAATTAGTCAAAAATAGACGGGTGCTCAGCGGTACTTCATTTTATTGTAAAACTAGATTAATTTGTGCTGATAACGAGACTGGACTACAAATATAATACTAATGAATTTAGAATTATTTTAAGAAAATTCACTGTCGCTTGTTCAGTAATTTTCAGATTTACTTTATAGAGAGAATTTCCCATACTTGTATCACAATATACTAATTCAGGTTGCTGAATTTTTTGTTGCAGCATATTAATGACATTTTGCGATTTTTTTTGGAAAACCTCCAAACAACGGGAATTACGAGACACGACCTATAAACATCAATGAACTCTCTATACAATGATGCTATTTGGATAAAAAATAAATTGTCATATAGCATATAGTCAATGCATTTGAAATTGGCTGGGTTAGCTTTTTACCAGTAAAATTGATAACAACAGAGCAACTCGTCATCTGTCAGGAGGAATTGTTTGTGACACAAATTTCACAAATATGCCGGAAGGTCGAAAATACTATTGTAGAAACCCCAACCCTTGAAATTTTGCTAACAAAAATACATGTGCTAAATCGCAAAATATTATTTCAATTATACAGTTTATAAACTACTATGAAATCTTCAACTTCAAATATCTAGGTAAATAGAGCCCGTCGCGACATAGCCCTTTATCCTCAAAGTGCAAGGTGGACCCGACTACAACATACATAAAATTCATCACAATTGGTGATTCCCAAGTCTGATGGTCCCCTTGTGAGAGAGATAGAAAAGGCGCGAATTTCAAATGAACTCACTATACAGTATGCGGCAACAAAATAAGTACACAGGAAAGAGCATTGATACTAGCCACTCTTATATCTTCCATATGAATTAGAACGCTATACTATACAGAAACTTGTCATCCAGAAATGGAAGAATATCGGTTGTGCCCTACATGATCAAGATTTTGTAATAGATGATAGTCATCTGCTACCTTTGTCAGGAGCATCAGCAGCATTACGACATTTTTCTTAAAGTATCAGACAAAGATCGATAGTAGAGATGAGTGATGTGTGGCGTCAACAAAATTTTTGGCTGCCCATTGTTTCTTTATAAGGGTGGGTGATATTGATGATTTCCCCTATGTATTTATTTTGCTGCCGCAAGCTGTATATTGTGAACTTATTGTTCCGCTTAACACCGTCAGGAGATTTTATAATAGTTGATGTACTCTACGGGGTTCTTCCAAATAGACAATTAATTATTGAAAATAGAAAAAGTTGTCCTTCCAATATTCCATTGACGCATATTATAAGATACGTTAAAAGCGACAAAAAAAACAGATAAAAAGACTGAAGACATAAAATAACTATCACACAATGACTGTGACTAATTAGAATTCGTATAATAATAATAGATGAAGCCTTAATTGTATTTTTTTTTTTTGGAGAATAAAAGTGAATCTCTTCCACTAGATAGAAGACAAATTGTTTTACAACTTAGCATTTTTCAACTAAATCTAGACAATTGTTATTATAATAAAATGGACATGTCTATTATTTAGTCTGCCTTACTATTAATTTAACGACAATGATTATGAATATTGAATGAATATCTACTACTCTTAATACCGCAATTTTTTTTTTTTGAAACGTAGCGAACTAACGTCATAAGACTGCACAACCTTGACTTGTTTTTATTTATTATATAGAAAGGCAAAAAAACGGAAGTAAACAAAGAATTGCATAACAAAAAAGTTTAAAATAATTCAATGGTTAAAAAGTTACTTCAACCTTAAAATATTGAATACCTGTTAAAATTTATATAGTTATGACAAAAATTATGAGGTGTTTACATATTATTTACACAATTTTTTTTGGATATTGAAACCAGAGACATACCGCAACGGTGAAGGCCACTTCTGTTAAATCAAATCTGTGACTAATATTTGACAATGATTAACAAAAGTTGAACAATCTTAATTTGAAGATTTTAAATTCAAGAAGCCCAGGAACACCATTTAACCTAGTCTGAGAGGATAATTTTCCTAAAAACTCGGATAGTCAAAGCTAACCTCAACTCAAGCGGATCATTTATAATATAAACAAAATATTACGAATGCCAATGTGTTGCATTTGAAGCACGGGAGGTAAACGATGATGGTGAAAGCGGGCATTAAAGAAGTCTGGTTGATAAATTGTAAGGGGTTTTTCTCAAGACGAAAAAAAAAAAACAACAAACAGAAGCTACTGCGTAATAGTCCAACTTTTGGAATTAGGGTTATTTTTACAACAATAATATTTTTAGGGGTAGAACACAATAAAGTAAACAACAAATCATTCGAAATTTACATGGGCACAGCTAGAATAGAAAACATTTCATTGATTCTGTTTTTCTACTTTGAATCATTTCTTTGATCATCAAAGTGATAAATCATGGATTGTATTTGATTCTATAAATACTTTTCAACTTACTATAGGAGTGAACTTATACAGTTTTATAGATTCTCCAGTGTGTTAATTAGAGTTATTACCTAATTGAGCTACATATATGGGTCACGGTATGACAAGATTTATAACAAACCGTTCGTTTTCATCGTTATCATTAACGCTATTCTGGGGTAAAAATAACATTATGTACCTTTAATCCAGGAATAGTGTTAACACAGGGTTCGCGATAGTGATGATAATGGACACAACCGTATTAGTGAAATTGAAACTTTAAAGATATCGAGTAAAAGATCCCTGGTACACCACTATTCCAATTGGTCTTGAATTTATCTATAGGAGTCATGTCAAATTTGATTGATTATAATCGAAATTATAAAATCAGAGAGGTATTTTTAAGATTTTTTTCCAATAAATTATCCTGAAAATGACCTTTACAAAACACCATATTTATTCCATTTTTTTTTAAATAGAAAATCTTAGAATGTTGTTTACGGAAATTTCGTATTTATTTTCAAAAACAAAAAGCACATCCACAGATTTTATTTTTAGTCTTTTTTTAATGTATGTCTTTAAAGAAATTGCAACTAGTCAGAAAAAAAAACTGCATACAATTAGTTGAAAAAGTTACATAAAATTTCGTAGACTATAAACAACAAAAACAACAACCAAAACAATCAATATGACTCTTTTTCATTTACCGTTTTATATTTTCTAATTTTACTAGTAGTATTTAATATAATAGTAGAGAAGAAGAAAAGAGGTAAAATAGAACCAAAATGAAATTGTGAGAATTTTCAGACAAACAAAGTAATAACAATTATATTAGTGGTAATAACAATAGGGAAAAAGTGTTTTTTTTCTTTTCTTTTAGCAACAGCGCTATAAACAAAACGACAGTGTCTACATATTTGGTCGAATAACTGTTTAATTTAGTCAAATGGTAAACATAAGGGGAATTTGTTATGTTTATATGTGGTGTGAGTGTGTGTGTGTGTATAATAAGAATAAAGTTGATGTTGGTCGATTCATAAAAAAAAACTACTACGTAGAAAGTTTATCCAAAAATTCTACCGTTAACATTATTTATACCATGACCAGACTTAATATAATAATCATAGCTTTCTCTACACCTCAATTTCCGATCTAAAATTATATTTTCAACAATAACATCACTGGAATTTTAACAGAAATAAACAAATAAACTATCACCAGAATTTAGTAACAATAATAATAATAATAATCATCATAATAACATCATGATAAAATCATTAGAAAGATAAAATGTTATATCAAACATCGATGATTAGATTTGTAAAAATTATAATCAAATTTTCTGTTTTAGATGACTTTTCCGCAGTTTCCTAAACAGAAAAAAAGCGACGACGACCTTGCTAGAAATAAGTTCTCTCTGTCTAGACTAGTGAGTTGGTGAAATCCTAATCTTAAACCTACGGGTCAACTGTTTTCAACAATTAGTAAACAAACATTTCAATCAATCATTTATTTATTTAAACAATTTCCACATTTTTCTTCTATTATTTTTTTTCTTTTAGAAAAATTTGATTTTTTCTATTACCAAAATTTCTATTACATAATATGAAATTTACATAAATTATATACCAATTTTTCTCCAATATAGATTGTGGTGGTAGTGGATAATTTGCCTAATAAACGTTTTGGACTTTGATTCGTGGAATTCAAAATTTGTTATTCACCTCTATAAGAGATTTAAATCAAAATAAATGAGTCTGTTGTATGTTAGTTTCCTACTAATTTTCTTTTTCTTTTTTTTCTGTTCGTTGTTGTTGTTGTTGTTGTTGTTGCTAAAATTATGATATACCTTTTATATGGTTGAAAATTTTGTTTATATCTATGTTTAAAGTATAGAACGAAAAGATTCAAGTTCAATTAACGGTCAAAAACCTGAACACAACTCGATTATAGGCTTGTTTTTTTTTGAGAATAACAATTTTTGCTCTTTTATTCTTCTATGCAACTATTATCATCAACAGCATCAACAAACAACCACTATTGCAGAATAGTCGAAAGAAAAACCCAACTAGAATTAGTTCTCATGAATTGTTTATATTATCAAACGAAAACAAAAAAGGTACTATCCGTGATAATCTAGAACAATTACGTAGGTATACAGATAATTTAGGAAATTATTGAATTTTGATTGCCCCATTAAGGCATTTTGAGTTATTTTCCATAGAAATTTTTGTCTCTTGAGAAATCCCTAATTATGGTTTTAGCTTCAGGTTAAATTTGTTAAATGTTAACTTTGTGTTAATCACATATTCTATTGTTTTTAAAAGTTAAATCCTAATAAATGAGAAAAAATGTTATTAGATAGATTACTCATGGCATATTCATATTATATTGTTTACAGGGTTGGGCAAAAGTCTAGAAACAGTCAATAATCTGAATCTTTTGCATACAGTAGTTTTCAATTCTGATCTATTCATCTACAATTTGTTTACAAAATTATCACTTCTTCTATCAACTTGCTTATTTTAAATGGAACGCTATATTTTTTAACCATTTTTTAATTCTACACATTAATCTTGACTATTCTACATTGGAGTTTCCTATACCTAACTATAACCGTTTGTGAAATATTTCAATTTCTTTTGATTTTCATTCTCAATAACTTTTTGTATAGCCTAAGCAGACTTTGTGATTTAATGAGAGTTGATACTTGGAAAATAAATTTCATGAATGCCTTTCCAAACTACTTTTATTTTTGAAAATTAAAAAACCGCAATATCTCACAAACGGTCAATTTTAAGTATAGGAAAACCTAAGGTAGTATAGTCAACATTAATCATTAGAAGATAGGTAAATACAGTGGACGCCGCTTAATTTGATCATTTTACAATTTTTTTTTTTTTTGATTCGATGTACCTTTCAATTCTTATAAAACTCTGATGTCTACTTTTCTTCTAAATATTTATATTAGTAGGGTTTATCTAGTTGGAAAAATTGAGAATTAGGAAATTTCACAATTAAGACAAAACAACGTAAAAAAAAATACTACTATGTGATAACCTTTGAAGAATATTGAAACCTCTAATTGGACACTTAATATCAAGCAAATTGTGTTAATGTTGAAATCAGAACCGACAAACAGTCGGTAAAAATTACCGAGGCCCGGAATGACCGCCGATGTCATTTTGTCGAGTCCGTAGAGGAATTTTCCTAGAGCCTAAACTCGCTTTGAGTGGCCCTTTAAGTTATGATTATAATAAATATTTTACAGGAGAAAATCATTGAAATTTCATTGAAAAAAATGAACCTTTCTTATTTCCAGTTTATAAAACTTTTATTATTACAAACTGTAATTAATTTTATATCGTTTACAAATATAACAGATGTATACGTGTACTGCTGATTGAGATTTTAATATTATAGACATCACGGTCATATTAAGCGACGACCACTGTATTTTTCAACAACAAAAAAACAATCAATTTTTGGTATTCGAAAAAATTGAGGCATTTAAACAAAATTTCCAATAAATACCAAACAATTTTTATAATTGAGTAAGCTTCGTTAGTTTTGAGACCTATGACTTTTTTTTCTCAACTAATTTTACGAAAGCAGTAAGAAGAAGAAAGGGGCATTAACGGAGACATACATATATATACAAGAAAAGGTTAAAGTTTATCATAATCTTTAGACATAATTTGAAATAATAATCAACAAAAAATTAACTTATTAAAAATTTCTAATATTTTTGTTATCCAAACAACATTTTTTATTTTCTTATAATGACAATTTTTTATAAGAAAAATCTCGTATAGATACAATGCTTTTAAATGAATCTTCACGGAAGCTAATGCCTTGTTATCGTGTTTATTGTTAACCAAAATAAACAATTTTTATTTATTATAGCATTAATGACGTGCACCAAGCATTAATAATTTAAATGTATATTTACATTATTAAATAAATAAGATTAAACTATATACAAACAATAATAATTCTATACGAAACTGTATCAATTAACAAAATTAATTATATGTAGATCAACAGGTGGACGACAACAAAACAGTATTTTAACGTGTATGATACGTAAATTCAAGTACTCATAATTTAATAGAAAACACTTGAAATAAATTTGATGATCTTGTTTTATGGCAGCGTACAAAAAATTCTCAATTTTTTTTTTTCGTTCGAAAATAATATCAGGCCTTAGTTACAAAATATAAAAATAAAATATATGAATCTAGTGATAACTAGACATATTTTTATCAATCGTCACCAACCAAAAAATTATTATAAACAAATTAGAAAGTGAAAATTTGTTAACGAACTTTCGCTAATTCTTAAAATTTGTTTTTTTTTTTTAAAATAATGATAGAGGCATAGACATTTGGTTTTTAAAATTAGATAACAATCAAGGAAATCACATTAATAAGTGTATCACAATATATTTCCCAAATAAAGTTTAAAAAAAATTCAAACATAACGCATTACAATAGTAAAATTTTCAAAATTATAGATTCGAAAATTAACCTTTAATTTTTTGGTATTTTTTTAATTAATTCCGCCTTGAAATTTTTTTGTTAAATGTTAAATTTTTGTTACTCATCTTATTTTGATAAATTGTTGAAGGAATTGATTAATTTAAAACAAAATAATATACTTATATTTACAATAATTATTAAATATAATATCTATTATTATAAATAAATAAATTAATAAATAGAAAAACACTATAACTATATCAACTATTATAGATTTGTTCATGTGAATATCACAGGATCATTTCTTTTATAACAACGACCTTTGATAAAATTCATGTCTTTGAATCTTTAATATTTTTGTTATTTCAATGATTTAATATGAATATGTTTATATTTGACAACTAATTACTATCAGTTTTTAAGGTCAAAGGTGATGCTAATCAATTTGTTTTGAAACAACTATAATTGCACTATAAAAGACTTTATTTTAAATTCCTTAAATACAGTTTAAAATCAAATCAAAATAACCTTATAAGTCGTAATTTTCAAATTTCCCACCCAACCAGATGCACCTATAAGTAGATGAAAAGGTATCTAGCATCCTTGTACTATCTATTACAATTCTTCATAGTCCGTACACTCTATAATGTACAGGAGTGGGCGGCGGCTTGTCGGTTTCGACAGTTGCCCGGTGAGGCGGAGTGAATAGCACAATGACCAATAGTGTTCAACTTTTACACATAACAGTTACAATGACATTCAGTGGCGTGGAAATAGACTCGAAATTTATTTATAATAAAAAATATGATTGGATCCTTTTATGGTAATTAGTTAATTAATAATAATAAGATATTTTATCGACGCTACTAAATGTTATCTTTCTCCCACTCATATTTACTAATTAAGTACTATTGGCCGTCACATGATAGCTGTCAAAAATACGCCACATCACACCCTACCGACTACCAGGCTACATTCGAATTTTTTTTTTAGTTAAGTTTTATATCTGTATTTCGCTCGTAACGCCCAGTTCAGCGGCAGTTCCTTATCCTAGGCTTAGCACGAACTTAAACTCTCCTTAATTAAAATGAACCTTATCTACAAGGAACATAAGGTCGAATAAGGAACTGACACTGAACTGGGCATGGTTACAATATTTTTTATGGCTGTCGCCATGGCTGATTATCCACTTAATCCGCTCCTGTCACTGAATGATATGTAAACAAATAATTTATATTTGCTTCAAATTCAACCTGTAGAAATCATATTTTCCGTACTTACAAGACAACAACAAAAAAAACAAAACGACATGATTCAATTAGCGCATTTTATAGTAGCTTTGGAATGGCTCAATTAAACCGTTGTTAATTATTATTAATCTTTCCAACTTGTTCATTAACAAAATAAAGGAGGAGTTTAATGTTTACATTTATTCAATATTTTATTGATCTGATTGTTTCTAAATTTTTCTCTATTTTTAGAATTTTGATATTTTTCGATTTCCGCATATTTAAAGTTGAGCATTTTCCCAAGGACATTTCGATAATACTAATAATAATAATAATAATAATAATAATAATAACAAAAGAAGAAAAAAAACGTCAATAATTTCTTTTTATTTTATGTAAATGAATGACAATTACCAAAAAGAGAATAGAAGAAATAACAACAAAAAGACAAAAAAAAAAGTTATATAAAATTGTTATGGTTTTTTTACGATTGACTAAACAAAAGATCTGCTACTCCATGATAATAACCTTGATGGAGGAGAACTAATTATTAAGATAACAACAATATTATCTAGAAATAAATATCTATATGTAGATATACGAAAATACCTTTAAAATTATGGTTGAAACAACAAACAAAACAACTGCGTAACCAGAGCTATAAAGTGAAAGATGTAAATGTTCATGGGGGGAAAATTGATTCAATTCTTTTCAAAAATCTCATGTATGTAGATATGTATGAATAACAAATAGGTTTTTTTTATTAGGTTTTGAGAAATTACATTACAAATTAGAATTATACGAAATTCTAGTGACAAATTCACAAAAAATGCTATAAAATTATTTTTAAACGTATAAACACCATAAAAGAGTTATGATAAACTTTTAAAAATTTATACCAACACAACACTAACAAGGACGTTTTTAAAATTTTCATAACCTTCAACAGTACCATCTTTTAAAAAAAATTAAAACAATATTAATTTTCTAACAATAATCCGTTTTAATGTTAATAAAAGAAGAACAGTAGATGCATTGGAATAAAATATAGAAATTATGTGAACTTACCAGATGTTGTTGAAGAGCTTTCATCTTTACTCGCTTTCTCTGATTTTGTATTTTTCTTTGAAGTATCTGGAAAAATTATTACATCAATTAAAAAAAAAAATTATTCCAAACATTAGTGATTATTATAACAAAATTTTCAAAAAAGAACTATTTATTTCGTCTAAAAGAATTCTTCATAATTACTTTGTTTTCAAAGATTTGTTCCTTCCTTATGTTCGTGTAAGTATATTGTTTGAAAAAAAAAACCAGGCGATGGATTCAGCATAATTGAGAAATTCAAATAAATCGATCCAATATTATTATAAGCCTTCGATGATAATAATAATAATAATAATAAGGAAAAAAACAATAAAATGTTTTTGCTAGCAGATTTTTGCCAAGTTTTAAGCACGTGTCAAGGGAACTTTTTTTTTGACAAGAAAAAGTGTATTTTTTACAACATTATTTGGCGTAATTTTAATCCATTTAATACCTGTCTGTGTATTAAAATCGACTGATAATACAAGAAAAAAAAATTCAATCAGTTCATTCATGCATTCGATTAAGTTTACCAATATATACATGCCTTGATTAATTCGGCAAAACATAGGAAAGCAATTCAAATGAAATAGTATATTGTATGATGAGTGGTGAAAACACTACGTAATAGAGTTTTGCGTATACGTTGCTATTAGTAACGGACTTCCATGGTTAAACTAAGCGAGAAATTCGCAGCGAATTTCTTCTTAATTTATCTCGACTATAGCAACGAGCGCGGGAAACTCGCATGAATTTTCCTCCTAATGAAAACACAAATTTGTGTGCCAGTGGTGCACTGCACTATTTTAATTTTTTTTGGAAAAAGCCCTTGTTGCCCACTAACGGCTACAACCTACGGAAATTATGAATTTTATATAAGCGAAAAACTATTTATTGTTGCAAAACAACAGTATTTGAACTTATTGTTAGAATATCTCCAATAAAAGTAATTAATTAATGATAAGCGTGTTAATGATGTACTTATACTGTGGAATAAACTTTCTATTAGATAAATATTTGCATTTGTCGCGTTTCAAGATGCATCTTTGATAATATTCAAGGTTAAAACAACACGTGTCTTTAACAGCAACAAAAAAAAATATATCATCTTCCAAAATATAATAAGGAGAGGATAAATAAATTTATCATTAATTTATAAAATGTTTACGGTAATTAAAAGATTATTTATAGATAATTTTTTTTTTTTTTGTACAAATCTATGCGAGTTGTGTAATTTGTGTAATGAATAGATAATTTTACATTTTTATCCTTGAGATTTTCATTTAACACAATACAATTTTTTTGTTTACACTCCCTTATTTTATAATAACAAATTATGACAAGTGGACTTTCCAAAAGATCTTATTTTTTTCCCCAATTATTTAACGTTGTTTGTTTTTTGTATTATTAATCCGAATAATAGTCGGTAAAAAAGAAGGATCATTTTTGGATAAAAATTTTAATTTTATGTGGCTGATCCATTGATTTTCTTATGTTTATATATTATATAAAAACAACATCATTTATTAGAGAATTTAGGGTAAAAATTAACCGCCAAGATAGACAGTTTAAAAATTAATTAAATTTACGATCAAACTAATTGAATTGTTAATTATATAGAAACGTGTAGTGGTTTACTATTATTAGCTACTATAATAATAAATCTTGATTTTCACACAAAATTCCCAATAAGAAGTAAATTGTAAAAGACATGTCGTGTTGTTGTTATTGTGGTGACTAGCCGATTTACATCGCACAACACTTATTTCTTTTAGTAGAATTCTACTGGGAAGAATTATTTCAACATTTATTACGACAGTATTTTCCAATTTGTTTGGTAACGAAAAACTGAAAGATTCAAACATTTAATTTTATCACAAAAAAAAAATACAAGACAATTAAAACAGAACAAAATAATAAACGATACATTCATATATAAAATTATTGGAAATCGATCAGTTATAATATGTAACAGTACTCTTAAATAAAATTCAACACAAATTTTATTGTAAAGTGACAAAGATCAATTGAACAAACATTGAGAACTATTGATTGTTGATTGATATAAGATACCTACATGGATAAAAATAGTGTTTTGTCTATACAACAAAGATCTAGCATTACGTTCAAAACAATCATGTAGGACTTGATTACACCAAAGAACAATCAGGGGATCGAGGAAAAGAAACTGGACTAAAAGGATTGAATGCTCAACTAAAGAACTGTGAAGCTGCATCCAATTACACCGCATACCTTTTTACGTAACACGATTTTTCAGATAATAGATTAAATATTCATCTGAATAATTAGCAATAAGAGCAGCGCATAGACGATAAAGTAATCGGCCGATAGTAGGAATGAACGGATTTTGAACATGTTATCAATCGGTCGATCGATCGATTTTAACGCGCATAGAATGACTTGAATACATTATGAATAAATTTAGAAAAGTAGGGATATGGAATCACGTGACCAATCATGAATTTGTGTTTTATCTAATCGTCAGATTTGGAAATCGGTCGATTTTCTGTAGTGACTTTTGCTGTTGAACGTAACTATAGCAAACCATGTATTTTAATACAGGTTATAGCTCAAAAGCGGTAAAACCTACTTAAAAATGAATGAGTCAGGTAAAATCTGCATAAAAAATTTTTCCTATTTTTTTTTTCTTCATCTTCAAAATAGTGGGAAAACCAAAAAAGCTGAATATCTCGAAAACAAAATAACATCACGAGATTCTGACTACATCATGTGATTAGCTTTTAAAAAGTAACACTAGAATGTGTAATCAGTTATTTTGTCCGATCACTGCTTATAGGAGTTAACTTTAAATATCATCGAAAATGGACTATCCTGTACACTGTACAGTATGAAACCGTTGTTTGCTATCATCATACAGTTGGTTGTTTTTCAAATGTTTGAGCTCCCGCGGAGTTTGATTGTTTCTCAAATCAATCAATCAATTTAATTCACCGCATACTTAATCTCTCCTCAGTTTCCTCTGATTAGAATGAGCTTAAGTGTTTGAAGATAAATCGGACCTAAGTAATTTATAGAAAAAACTTTTGTTTTCAATAAGATGTCTTTTCACTTACTTCTGATTGATACTCTCCAAATATTAATCATTTAAATTTACATAAATACGAAAATTCTATATGAGATCATATAAGTATGCTGACAAATCCTTCACGGTCAAGTATTTTAAGTGTTCCTAATTCGATACCGTAAGCATACATAAAAAAATATATAGACATAATACAAAAAAAAAAAATTCAATTAGCACAAAATTACAAATCAAATAAAATTTTATCGAATACTCAAAATTTTATTAGAATAATAAACATTAAAGGATATCATAAGGACAAATTAGAGATGAAATTTTATATTCTATCCATTTTCTACATGTTTTGTTATGAATCTGTCTATTATAATAGTAGATACATTGAAAAATCTTTGTTTTTTTTTACGTTTTTTAATTGATTTTTTTTTAATAAGAGAAAAAAATTCGTACAAAGAGCTCTTTCAAAGTCATAATAGTGAAGGTTATCAATTTAGTTCAGTTCACACCTCCTACTACGTAATTTCAACAAAAATACTCTTATTGAAATTAAAAAAAAAAAATCGCAAAAAATTGGTAGTTGTATTAACGAAATGATGATTGATCAAAATACGGTTTTATCATTTCAATATCAAAAGTAACTAATAAAAAACGAAAAAAAAAATCAGTAAGGATTCTCTCTACTTTGGTTCTATTGATAGAAAAATAGATTGTAGATGTATAGAGAGAAAAAGAAAAATTGTGGGTGCGATTTTTAGATCTTCTCCCATAGCAACCCACCACATCATGATATAACTGACGTCAAACAGTCTACAAACAAACAACCGATACTCGATAAATTCTAGATGATTTGTTATGAAAAATTGTAAATTGCATTACTTATTAAATTTTGATTGGACCAATATTTATAAATAATTTAAATAAATACAAATATCCATAAATGTAGAGGTATGTTGGAACAGAAAACAAACAAAAAAACCCAAAGAATTGATCTTGTAAGTAAAGATGAATTCCTCCAATGTAACAAGAACAATAACAAAGTAAAATAACAATGAAGAAAAAAACTGTATAGGTAGTAAATACAACCCGATTTACGTCAATTCTATATAGTCATCTTATCGTTTTACATTGCAATCAAAACTGGAATAGAAATAATCGAAATCTATCAGAAAAACAAAACAACATAAAACGATTACTAATAGTAAAAAGCTACTTAAAATGACAATTACTTTACATTATATAAAGATAATTATTAGTATAATAATGTTAGGCAATTACATTGATATTTTATTAGCTTTATTACAAATACAATTAAATGTTTTGTTTATATTACATAATTACACATAATTCAGATAATAAAAACAGGAAGATATTGTTATATGATTTTGGTTAATTTTATTGCACAGATTAAATAGAATTATTGCTAGAAGCAAGTGAAAGCAACTTAAAAAAAATCAATACAATTGCAACGCAATTCCAAAAAATTGTTTACGATCTAAAAATCAAAACAAATTAAGAATGAGAGAAGAAACAACAACAACAACCGAAAAAAAAAACGAAGAGTTAATAATGAAAAATAGCAACAACACATTGAGATTGCGGAATTTTACAATCACCAACGTGAAATGTATGCCGCCAAAATTCTACATCCTTCACCAAAAAAACCAAAAAAAAAAAACAAGAAAAAACCCCAACTATTACCATTATTATTATTAAAATGAAAAAAATGAGCAAAACAATTCATCAGACAGACTGTACTATTTTTTCAGATGAAAAACAATCAAGTGATAGTATTTTCTGAGAATCTCCTGATGTATCAAAGGTCAAAATTCTTTAAAACTTGAAAATACATAAAAATATTTACGCACAATCAATCAATTCTTCTTGAAACAAATGCGATTTTCGAACTTCCAAACTATCCTCTATAAGTTGACCAGTTGACCACCGAAATAAAATTTTATATACCTACTGCTGCATCTGCATCAATTCTTATTCGATCAACTTTACTTTAAGGCTATCAAAGCAACAAGTTACCAAAATGTTTAGATGCAAACTCAAAAAAGCTATTTTGCATAATCAAATGAACCTGAAACAACCAATGTGGAAGACACGTGAACTACTCTATTGTTCTCTAAACAAGATGACTTGTGTATTGATAAAGATCAGGGAAATGGGTTTTTTGTTATCGAATGGACTAGTATATTGTCTACTATTTCGCTCACATTTCTCTTCTCTACTGATAAAATTTGTAGCATTTCATTTCCAAACTACCTGTAGAACTTTATTTCAACAGTTGGCCAAATCAAGATAGATATTGGTTTTGGTACTAACGTGGCTTATTATCCTGTTATTATATCTTATTTAGGTTGCATAAATTGATGATGCAAGGCTCAAAGTATACAAATATCTATATCAAACACTATTCAAGAGTCTTATTTTAAAGATATTTGTTTTCGATTAGATAAAATTTTAAGCTTATGAATCAGCAACGTTCTCTTTTATGTATGTAGGTGATTATAGCAGTTATACAAAATATGGTAAGTTGAGTAGAAAATAATAATAATTAAAGAATTCCTAGATAAATAAGAAAGAATCTAAAAAAACACATTAAAAAATTGCAAAAACACCTTTTATGATGATAATAAATTAAAATGCAACAAAATACAAATTAACAAAATTATAGAACACACCTAATAATAAAATAAAAAATCTAACGTTGGATTATTTATTTTTTTGTTACAAATATAAAAAAAATAAGGAAATAATATAGTTATGATTTGTAAACAAAGTTTTGGAAAAACACAAAAATTTATAAAAGGAAAAAAAATAAGAACAAAAGAAATGATACACACAACCACAAAAATATTTTGTTATTTGTGTTTATGCATAGACACAAATCTACGAATAATTTTTTCATAAAAGTCGAAGAGTAAATGCATAGCCATATCTTTAGCCTTCTAGAAGAGCAAATTTTAGTAATAGCAAGACTCAAGATCGTTTTTTTTTTTGTCACGTACTGATCACGCACTTATATGATTTTCAAGGAATAAAAAAACAGAGATTCTGTGGTTTTCAACAGTATAAAACACAGTGCGAATTGTGGAAGGTCCGGGTCTCTTTCAACCTTTATTGTAAAGACAGATCAAGAATTCACTTTATTAGAATCATAAATGCTCTTATGCCATACGTTGTGGACTTCGTAATAATTCAATAGTTCATTTGGTAAATTTCTGAAGCGTGTGAATGAAATAAATTCACGGTGTAGTTCAAGTGTAATTATAGAATCTATGTACTTCTCAATTGGCACACACACCATACTAATAAATTCCAAATGTGTATGAGAAACACAAACAAACAAACTACTTCAAGTAGTTCAAAAATAAAATTATTATTCTTCTTCTTCCTTATTATGTTGTCCATAATTAAGTTAACTATAAAATCATTTTCTGTGAAATACCTACTTGTTAATTTAATTTTTGTTTTTATTTAGTTTTTGAGTTGCTACACCTGTTGCTTAAATAAAAACTGAATCTCGCAAGTCGCACCAAATGGTTGATTTTTATTTTCGTTTTTCATTTTAAATTTGAGTGGTAAAACAATCAATCAACTGTTGTTGACTACTCCAGTTTAAATAAATCATGAAAAATTCCAAATTAGTTATCCGGAGCCAAAAATGTAAAAGTACACCACCATTGCTTATACAACAGTTCCGATACCCTGGTTAGTGATTTCTAATTATTCGATTAGATTGTGTAAATTAGAATTAGGTATTTCAAAAAAAAAAAAAAACAATTTATATTTCATGTCGTAGTTAAACATTTTTTATTAGATTCAATATGGAAATAATAAGAAAACACAAATAAATATGGAATTCCTAGAGGTTATTGTTTGTTTTATCCGATTTTCTTGAATGCAATCAACAAATTGACGATAGATAAACTATAAGGAATTTTATCTTTAAATGATCAGTTTACACGACAGGCTTACGCAACTTGATTGTTCTAATTCCACTTTAGGGCCTATGCAGACGACGTCTTTTTCACAAGCGTTTGCAGAGCGTAAAAATGTCGTTGATGAGTCTGACAAAAACTCATAGTTGCAGTGCGTGCGCCTGTATCGACGTATCTGCGCATTTATCAATTCATGAATGTGGGCTGTGATTGCATCACGGTTTAGTTGAGCTTAGCGTGTGAAAAAGGCGTCGTGTGCATAACCCCTTAATTTCTACTAATATAAAATAGAAAGTTGGGCAACTTATAGTTGAGCGACAAAATTGAGCAACCAAACGTTAGTTAATGTGAGCAACACTTTAATAGTTTTTAATTTGATTTTCACGCAGTCAAAATACCTTGTATTATTTGACAAACACTTCCGATCTTTTTGGCTTCAGGTATATAAAAGAATTTCTAAATTTACTACATTAAGGAAAGTATGGATTAAAATTCGAAAATGTGAACTTCATCTGTGATGAATTCATTTCGAAAGCTCGCTTTACAATTACAGAAACAACTACCTCGTACTGAATTCAAGAAAACTGAGATTTTGTTTTTATTTTTACTTGAACACTCAATTAAAACACTCAACTATGTCAATACGTCTATATTTATCTACCATAGAAAAGAAATATCAATTTATATGTCAATTGAGAAAAGACAAAAGTCCAAAACCTTGGGTCTTATTACAAAAGAAAACTAAAACATATGTATGCATAGAAAAACCAACGATTATTCTGGAACACTAGATATATATCTATACATGAAAAACAAAAAACAATAATTTAAGGTCATGGTCAAAATTACAATTGTTTTGACTTGAAAAGAAAAATTACAGGACACGTTAATACGAAAATTTCAATTACGAGTGAATATTAAAAAAATTATTCTGATAGTTTCAACACATGAGAGAAACAAAAAAAAAGGAACTTTTTGTTGTTCCTAATTAATCGTTTATGTATGGTTAATTGAACTGATTTTAAATCCATCTACTTAATTTCTAAATAAAAAAAAATTAAACATTTTCAAAAAAAAAGAAGCAACAGGAAATTATAGAAAAAATAAACCAAATTCGAATCAATCATTTTGATAAGCGCGTTTATTGATCAACAAATGTCTAAGAGAATCAAAATAAACGATTATTATTAACTATAGAAATATTTGATAACAAATATTTTGTTGGTATCTTTCAAAGTACCTATGTATCAAAACTATGTTAACTAAAAATAAATAAAAGAATCGGAAACAAAACAATACAGAAATAATTGTTTACAACAATATTGTTTGAAATTCAATTTTATTTCTAAGGTTGAAACTATCTTGTTTATTGCTATTTATAACAATTCTTAAAATAATAAATATTTTTAAAAGAATCGAATTATTATTAATTATTTAATCATTTGATTAAATTTATTTAAAATATCTAAAATTATTTCTCTTTAGGTTAAGGTAAAATATGAATTAAAATTGAATAATTCGAAAAATATTTGAAAGTAGTTTTTATCTAAAAATTGGGGAAAGAAAACAATTTTTGTTATTATTATTATTAATAATTTGAACTGCATTAAGTTCATCAACCTTTGATTATCAATTACTCAAGTTGTTTATTAACTTGTATTAGTTCCAATAATACCATCTAATTAACAATTTTTTTTTTATAAAGCACATTAATATGTCCCGTAACATATGTGAAATACATCGATGGGATGTCTTCAATTTACCCCACTCATCATCCGTTCTTCTATAGTAGCCAATAAGCGACCAATGCAACAACTTTACGCTACCAATGCCGTGCTTATTTAAATTGTTGATGTTTCTAGTGACCGTCAAAACACGCCAATTATACAATGAATTGATTAAATAAATTTAAAAGAGTACAACAATATTTGCATTATCTGGATGTAAAATATTTTTTATCAATACAATGGGAGAATGCTACTATTGATAATATGATGCAATTCACTCCGTCTCGCCGGACAATTGCAAAAATCGGAAAGATAGGGAGACGTGGGCGCCCTAAAAATCTACCGATGTATAGTTTTAGCTTTGTTGTTAACACTATAATACAATTCAACATGATTATAGTTATGGTAGGTTATGAATGTTTTATGGATTGCGTAAGTTGTTCCATTACAAAATGCAAAACAACAAATCCATGATCTACCGTAATGGTAATTTTATTTTAATTTAAATAAAATTTGTTGACATAAAATAGTATGCTCGAGGCTAAATTGATTGATGATACATTATTTTCTATCGAAAATTCTATTTTAAAGTTGTCATGATTTAAACAAACTATTTTAAAACCATTTCTTCCTAGTGTTGTGTTTACACACATTTTCAGAAATTGAAATTTTTAGCACGCCAGTTTCAGTTTTAACGAATTTGCCTAGTGAACAACATGTCGATTGAACTTCACAAAGCCTGTATAGTAGTCACTAACAATTGATTAACTGGCGAGCCTGCAAAAACTTGTTTACATGTGCAAGTTATAACCCATTTTTTTTTGTGGGGTGTGAGTCACCACTGGCGCAAGTAAATTTTCGGCCCATACATGCAAAATTTCAACTTGTACGCAAGTTCATGTTTACACATGCAAGTTGAATTCACTGGCGCGCCACTTATTACTGGCGCCACTGAATCCATGCATGTCTAAACCCGCCTTTACGCCAATTTAACAGACAGTTTTTTAGAAGAAACATTTTTTTTTTCAAATGATGCGTTTACTAGAAAGTCACTAGTTTCTTTCATTTTTCTCTATGTATAAGTAAATCTAGCCTTACTCACTATTTCACTTCAATAAGAGACTCAGCCTGTATACATATAGATATTGTGACACATTTCAAAAACTCTCTAAACTTTACCTTGGCTATCACATCAAACGCATACAGAACCGGATATTTTCAATAGAAATTTGGATCTAATCAAATATTTATTGGATTATTTACAGAAATTTCGATATTTTGCAATTGATGAAAATTACTATGAATTCACAATGATGTAAATTGAATTTATTCTCAATAAAAGTTTTAATTACAACCATTAAATTTTAGAAAACGGAACAAATATATTAAAAAAAAATTCTGTAACAATAAGGTTAATAAACTTTGGCATACAAATAATACGACAATATTGTTATTTATTTTCGTTCATTTAACAGAAAAAAATTAAAAGGTTTAAAAATTATTTGTATAAACATTAACAAATGAATAATGATAAAGGAAATTGTTTTAAATAAATTGTAAACAAAAGGAACGAATTAATTTAACCAAATACTTCAATCGTATATTATTTTTTTATTTTATGAAAAAATAAAAAAAAAAAGATTCTAAAATCAGACTTCCTAATTTCATTTAATATTATGAAACACAAAGAGAAATTCGCCTTCACCATTTTTACAAATAAATACAATAACAACAACAAAGCTTTGAAATAATAAAAGAATTTAGTCATGTCTATGGTGAAATTTTATAAATAAAAATAATAATAATGGAAAGAGAAACAAAAAATATAAAGAAAGAAAAAGACAAACATTTATACCCAAATATAAACTAACCTACATTAACTTTTTTCTAGTTAACACACACACAACAAAAATACATCAAAAGAATATAATAAGAAAAACAAACAATTTAAAACAACAACAATTTATAATAAATATATCAAAACGTAGTAACTTTAATTTATAAACAACAACCTTGCAAGGGCAATACAACATATTAATTTAACTAATTATAAACACCTAATTGTGGCTGATGAATAATTGTTCTATAAATATTATCATCAATATTTGAGATTAGAATTTCAATATTTATTCATTTTAAAAAGTATGTTTTCAATTATAAATAGAGATATATCGTTTTGACACATCTTTATTTACAATTCTACGAACATATTTCCACAATTAATGAACTTATTTTTTGCTATAAAATTGCGTAATTTTTTTTTTAAATATATGTTGTTTCACAAAAACTAGTGTGTACCTGCTACCTATTTACAATGTTGTCTATTACATCATAATACTTATTAAACTTTTAAATTATGTTATTGTGAATGGAATGTGTCAAAAAAGACATCTGTTTCTCCTCTACTTTCAAATTTTGTACTTTACTATTTTGTTTTTATATCATTCATATTATTTATATGTTTATTCATTGTAAGAAATTATTTATTACTAATAAAGATAAAAACCCTTACCTTAATTTATAAGAATTATAGCTCTATAATTAATAATAATTATGATAAAAAAATAATGAAAAACCAGAAGCGCTAATGCATAAGTCCAGGGCCCCTCCTATCGACAATAATGAGTTGAGTTTTCATGTATATAAGACCAGTAAAATTTTTTATATTCAAGTCGAAATTAATGATTTGCTTTTTTTGGACAACCACCGCTGGTAACAAATAGCAACATTCGAAACATCATCTTATGCGCCCGTCCACACGTACAAGCTTTATCGTGGGTTTACTTGCGTATACGAAAGCCCGTACGTGTGGACGGCAAGACGTACAAACTAAAAAGTGCGGCACGTGCAAACCAAAAAGTGTGGCTTGTGCAAACTCGGTTTGCCCGGTAAAGCTTTGTACGTGTGGATGGGGTTTAAGTCGTGCCTTCAATCTGGTGATTGTTGTCAAGCGATTAACATGTCTGATATGCATAATTATTCAAGACAATTTAAATCTAATAACGATTTATTGCTCCATTTTAATTTTATTGTTTTATTTTTTTTACAATTAGTTTTCAACAACAAACAGTACAGCATCACTTGGTCACATTGTATTGCAGTAACAAATGCTCTCCCGACGACGATTTCTATCGTAATGAGGTTTGTACAAATTTACTTGCATTGTGTAAACGCATACTGTACGGTGTTCCGTCTTTATTGCGCATACTATACCGTACAAGCAAGTCGCTATCGTGTGGACGGCCCATTAGGCCCGGTTGAGTTTACCTTCCCAAATCAAGACTTATACCTTATTTTGATAAAAAGAGGGATGCAAAGTCGACTTTTATAAGTGGTAATCTACTTATTTAAAATAATAAAAATATTTGATTTAAATTGCAACAATTTCCTCAATAGTCATTTATTGAGTTCACTTTGAGTCATCCAAAATTTCAAATCAATTATTTTCTAATTCCAAAAAGAAGACATAATGATTTGTTAAAATGTTTCCAATGCAATAATAAAAAATTACATCAAAAATTTTGAACAAGATAAATTGCAAAAGTTTAATTTACCATTAAAAAAAAAACAACTGTGGGGGGGCCATTGAAGTCTTAAAATAATAATAATAAGAATAAAAAAATATTGGAATTTCCTGTTATTGTAAGTAGAGAATAACAAAATTTTTGCTCTTCGCTTGAAAAAAACACCTATATAAGAAGTATATACTACATCAAAATAGACTTGATCAACTTGACTTTAAAACATGTAATAGTGAATACTAACAAATGTTAAATGGATATCATCGAGAGAATTTTATAGGCAAGCTGAAGATATCAATGGTGGTTTACTATACAATGTCCTAGATGCATATTCTTTATTATTATTATTATTATTCTGACAAAAAAATGCGACGTAATTGTTAGTAATCACAGCCTATTCATAACAATTAAGAAAAAAAGATCCAAATAGATAGAGACGAATTTGCATACCAGAAAAGAATGGGCGATAATTTGTTTTTGATCCTTTTTAACATATCCGTATATCATGTTAATAAACTGCTTTCTAGTGGTAGAGATGCCAATTTTTGTGTTATTATGCTTTTATCGCTTTTATTATCTTAATTTAAAGTCGGGCAAATAAAATTTGATTTATTTCAATAACTGTTTAGTGTTGTTTGCATTTTTCCAAAATGTTTTTTTTATGTTTTTGTGAATCTGTACAAAGAACCAAATTTACATTTTTATCTTACTAGAAGAAGTTTTCTCTTTTCCCACCAAAAAAATAATAATAATAATTAAAGTGGGATGCGAATCTATGAAGGCGTAACTGAATGCCAAAATAAGAATAGAAATTGTAAACATCATATAAGAAATAAAAAACACCCAGAATAAGTATGCTTAGACCACCTACAGGTATCTGTGGTCCGCATCAGATGATATATAGTGTTGTGTGCTAAACAATGACTGTGAGAAAGCAGCAACGTGTGACTATTTTTAAAATTTTGGAATGAAAATAAAAGAATTTTTTTACAGTTATTGTTTTCCAACAATATAAAGACCTAGGTCAATAACCAAAAACTTGTAAAGGCAGTCAATGAACAAAACAAAAACTTGCTGAAATTACTAAGAAATTCAATGAACAGAACAAACATCCGCTTGATATAACATTTTAACCCCATGTTTATAGTTGCCAAAATTCAACTTGACCAATACTACACAGTCACTTATCGTAATATACAATAATCTTTGTTATATAGTTGAGAAACACCACTAATACTCTTCAAATTTCGCAACAAAGATAAGAAAATGCTTTTCTCTTACAATAAATTATATCAGATAACGTTTTACGAAATAACATCAATATAAACTTTGACCAGCATTGAATTTTAATACACTCTAAACTAAACCAGTGGCTGCCAAGCGCCCCGTGGGGGGCACTAAAACAGTCCAACTGGGAAATAGTAGCCTTGGGAGCAAATATGGGGCGATGAATGAATGCTATTATAATAATCTATAATTTTTATTTTAATGGTACCCCTATATGTTACTTCACTTTTGCTCATTTAAAAAAGGTAGATTTCCAGGTGGATAGGGGACGTAGTTTTTGTTTTTCAGTAAAGAAGGCGGTAGGTCAAATATGTTTGTAAACCCCTGGTCTTCAATATCACATTTAATTATCATTGCAAATGTCCAAAATGAGTAAAACAAAAAAAAGGAGGGAAATCAGTACGAAAAAAGTCAACCTGCTGGGAACCTTAGAATTGTTTAAAGTGTAAATAGGAAGACAGTTGAACGAAAAGAGTAAAATTTGCACAGGATCATTCAACGAATTTTAGAACTATGAGTGTGTTAATTACTGACGAAAATAACATTTCTGTCAGTGTTTATTCTAAAAAAAGATTTATAAGCTGAATATACCTACTTTCCATCTATAATCTACTTTTCAATAAAAATAACATGTTTGGTTTCTACGACTCTAAATTTGGTAATTAGGAAGTTCAATCGAGTACGTTCTCGTCTAAACCCCAACAACATGCTAAATGCAATTCGACTAACTGAGAAAGTTTTGTTATTCGTCGTTTCTATGAACGTAACTTGTTTTCGTCAGTTATATTCACAATAATCAGTAATTTAAATGATGAGGAAGAGAAGGAGGAGGATGATGCTGGTATATTTTTAATACTGCGAAAAAATGCAAAAATGAATTAAAAAAAAGATAACCAATTCGCCTAAACAAATATAAACAACTAAGAAAAACAAATGAGTGATTCATAATAGCGGAAAACGTGGATATTTGTGAATTTTTGCAAATAATTATAAATCAATTCCTATTTGATCAAGGAGTAAAATGGTATATGGTTTGATTGTAAATTGTAATTAGTAGTTAGTCATGTTGTGGTAGGTCTACATTCAAATTGCATTACTTTCGTTCTGGTAGAAGAAATTTGTATCAAAAAAAAAGCAGGTGTCTGACAAATGAACCAAACAAGAATGGTTTTTTTTTCGGTCCGATATAGTTTTATAATATTGCAATAACTGGTGTTGTAGTATTTATAACCATTTTAAACTTGGTATTGGTTTGAGCAAGGTGTAGAATTCAGGTAAAGTTCATGTCAGTTTATAGCTTCATTTTTGCATACCTTTTATCAGAATCCCATTAATATTTAAAATAATTTTAATTTTTGCAAAAATTTTTATATTTTAAGGGACTAACATTTACGGATTGCCTAAATACTTCTACTCTTCCTGTTATTTTTTTGGCTATTGTAAAGTACCTACATATCGTCAAACCTTCCTTACGGATTGATTCAAGGGCGAATCAAGCACATTAAAAAGTATTATCTAATAGATGCATAATCCAATGTTTTTAGCCCAGGGTGCTCAAATTTGGCATGACCAGTGAAGGATTTAGGCCTAGGCCTACGAGGCCCGGGCCTAGGGCGCCACAATTTTAGGGGCGGTAAAATTTGTGAGATGACTAAAAATTCAAAATTTTGAGAACAATTTTTATTGCTTTCTGTCTAACTGTTACTATCCAGAAATGTTATAACCGTCTAACACATTTCATCGAGAAACATAGAAGAAACTACAGGTAATAGGACAGTCTTAAGGGTATAATCTTACAAATATTCTAGGAGTTATCTCTTTTCAGTCAGAGTAAGTCTAGGGCGGCACATCAGAGCGGGCCTAGGGCGGCATCACAACTAAATCCGCTCCTGGGCATGACGCTTATAATGTAAGCGCCATAATTACGCAAGCAGATGGAATTGATAGCTGACAAACACGCAGTATTAGAAGAAAATTCGATTTGGCAATAAATCATTTTAACTAGTTTACAACAAAACAAGATCTAAAGAGCATACCACTATCAAAGAGCATGTGAGTACAAACAAGTATTTACACATACGAACGGCGACAATTGAAATGAACGGAGCAAAAACAGCAAATTGTACTACTGGTCAACGATCTATGAAAAAAAAATTAATCAGCGATCCGAACGCTGTGTTCAATCATGCTCGTTCAGGTTCATTTGTGTGTATGTGTAATTATGCAAAAAAAAGGTTGTCGTTTTAAAACCCACGCACATTATGCCAGGTCGCATCGCATTCTAAAAATCCGCGGGTGATCGTTTCTATATGTATTTTAGAATACATAAAAACAATCATATGCCCGCCCATTTTTGAAATGCGATACAATACTGCCCGGCATTATGTGCGCGAGTCTTTAGGAAATACTCCTGTACCGCAAAATCAACGGATTGTTATTAATTTCGTCGAACTGAACGACGGCACACAGGTTTGTGCTGCTCCCAGTTTCTTGCAAATGATTATAGAAGTTGCAACGACGTATATTTATATTTATTATTCGTGAAGGCAAACACATTTATTTATGTTGGCAGTTTAGTAATTGAACTGAAGTTTCAAACTGTAAGTGAACACAACAAAAATTTCACACCTTTTGATTTTGAGTACTTAGCGGCAGTGGCAGACTGGGCCGCCGGGACACCGGACAATTGACAGGTGGACCGAGCCCTATGGGGCCTATAGAAGGTTTTATAAACATGTATAAGAAGTCCGCCACTGCTTATTGGCCAAAATTGGTAAACTAGGGAATAAAATTTACTGTATTCCCCGCACATTCGCCGTCCAGCCTGAATCTGAAAAACACATTTGTGCGCGCACGAACGTGAATGGGTAAGATTTGCAAACGCATTCGTGGCCCGTCCTAACTTATTGCTTTGTCGTTCGGTACAATGTTCAGCTCTGTACGAAACTACAGGCAACGGGTGTATAACCGTGTGTCAGCAACCGGTCACATTCGGCTATTTTTGACAAATCAACTTAAACGAACCACTCTGTATATATCATGACAAATTTAAGATGGCGTCACCTTGTCTTTATATAACAAAACATAAACAAACCACTTTATTTTTGTTATTATTTCAATATGTTTAAATTAACTGTTGAAAGCCCATATGGATATATTTCAGATGAAAATAAAAAAAGCGCTTTAAATAATAAAAATTACGTTATAAAAATATGTAACCTTGGCAGCACGATCATAACCTTAAATCCAAAATCAATCAACAGACATTCAATTTTAATTGCTTACTAACACAATAAAACAACAATTAAGTAAACAAATTCATAAAAATAACACTGAATTTGTTTATAAACAATCAATCATAACATTAACAATTATTATAACACCGAAATCTATGAAATTAACTAAAGGTTGACTAATTTTAGATCAGATTTATTTAAGGGCTGCATATATCACAATATATGCGTAATTTATGATAAAACAATCAAGGTCAATGTTTGATAACAATCAAAATAATGCGCACATAACCATAAACAATAACAACATATTGTATTGGTAAAAAAAAAAAAAATCTCCAACAAACTCACCGGTAGCATTCTTCCGACTGTCACGATTCGATTTTATCAATTTCTTATCTGATTGTTGTGTTTTTGATGTACGTTTCGTTGGCATTTTCTAAACAAATCACACGATAATATTTAAACAATTGGAAAATTAATTAAAAATTTATTGGGATAATAACAAATTAAAAAAAAAAAAAAAATTGTGTCACAATAATATAACAATCGACGCCATTAATGTTTTCAACGCAGCTGATATGAAATGGATATGATTGGTTAGTCTGTGTGACGTAAATGCCACGTGGCCAACAACCTATAGGAGATGAGCGTGCGAAAAATTCAAATTCAAAATTGTGCCAAATTTGAAATAATTTACGTAATTTTAGCTTTTTCAACACAAATCATTTTGATTATAAACAAACGAATATTTCAAGCCAATCCAATAAGTGATGAAAATAATATTCGAAATAGCAGCGCAAAAGTACTACAAATTTTTAAATATTAATTTATTAATAAATCAAATACAGATAGCGAATTTATATAATATTGGGCATTTTATTGTGATCACCCGGTATACCAGAATTCATTAAATAATTATGATTAGATGATGGTATTGAGAAAATGATTGAACGCACTAGACCATCACGTACTGAATCACCACATGCACCTTGACCAAATGTAAAAACAACACCATTACATGACGATTGACTATGATAACTTCCAACTGGATAACATCCAACTTTATTTAAAACAACTCCAACTTTGTACACCTACAATTTTTATTTTATTTTAATAAACGAAAAAATTATTATTGCGATTGGATTACTTTATTCCTTTGTATATAGATTGGTCGATTAAATGAGATTTCTATTAAAGACCTATAGGCGACACGACTTGTGAAATGTGTGTAAGTCAATCGACTACCATCACAATCCAATAGATGTGCATACAACAATTCCGGATATAGATAGGATTGTGGTCGGTCACGATCATCATCACGAGCATTAGGTGATGGTATTTGTGTTGGTACCTAAAAATTGGTCAAATACAATAATAAATCAATTTTTTTTAAATAAATAATTACTTGAATCCCATAAACGCAAACATTACGATCACATGTAAATGTAACAGCACAATCTAAAACACTAGTATTCGTACATTCTGTTATTTGTACAGGTTGACGGCAACAATACAGTTTCTTTGGTGGTTCAATGCCGCTCTCATAATTGCCTAAATTGAATTTAATCATCGAAGTACGTGAAGTATCCATCGAAGATGTACCTGGCTGAAAATACAACAAATTTACAATAAAAACTGGAATACAATTAATCAAAAGAATGATTGAGTTAATTTTCTAGTTCTTACAATCAAATTTGCATTAATTCTAAGAATAATTATTTAAAAAAAAATAATAAGTTTATACTGTGTGGAATTATAAACAAATGCAAGGTGCAGATGTTGTTTTTTTTTTTAAAAACGTAATAATTATTCAAGAAAGTGACAGAGATGCTTGATTTACAAACTATTTTGTATCTACAATTACGTCCTGAGTAGAAAAACTTTATAAGTTGATGCTCAAAGTTCGATCCAAGTAAACGATTCAAACCAAACATAAAAGAAAACAAGAATAAATTCTAACGATTCTAGCTAGAGGATTGTCATAAAACCTATGCAACAAATTTAGCTCCAAACCTTCCCAAAAATGAGACTTACTGGAAAAGTGTTCTTCTGTGATTGTTGAGCACGGCTAAGAAGAGCTAAATTTCAATATTTACATAAAATGCGAATCGTATGCAAATGTAAAGATGCATCAGATGGAAATTTTACTGTTTGATAGTGTCTAAGTGGAACTGTCTATTTTCGTCAATAATATCTGAGAGGTATTGCCAGGAAGCCAGACTATGCTAAGAATTACAACAGTGGTCCATTCGCAATCATCATCAAAAATACGTAAATTCTATTGCAATGGTCGAAAACAACAATTATTTGGCGCATTAATCTAATAACAAAATAGTTTGTAAACAAAGTGTAGAGAGCGAAAGAGAGAGAAAAAATACAAAAACCCCAATTCAATGAAAACTATTAATATTAATACAAGTTGAGTATTTGCTAAAAATAGCAACAAATTCCCAAAATAAACATTCGCTTTAAATAATAATAAAAATCTACACAATAACAACAATTATCATTTATTATAAACATGCACCTATCTATCTCTTCTATTCATTCCAATAAAGAATTCTTAGTAAATATTTTGTTTTTAACACAATATTTCCTAAAGAATAACAACAATTAAATCAAATTATATTATTTACCATAAAGAGTGAATCATTATTCATTCGATTTTGTTTTCGTCGTCTAGGTGTGCGTGATGTTGTGAAACCAGGTGGCATTGGGGTTGTTGATGTTGGTGAACAAATATTCATTAATATTGCAAATTTCTCAGATTCAGTTAATAAATTACAATTTGCTGGTACTTCAGCGAATTGTTGTGGTGTTAATGTTAGAAAACGTATCTTCAATATTGCATCCCTTATAGTTGGATGATTTGGTTGATGATGATTGTTTGCTGTTTCATTTGAAGCATTCCCTAAAGTACCACAAACAATTATCAATTACAACAATTTATAACATAATACAACCATAAAACATTATTATTATTTTTATTATTGACGGTTAATTAAGCCCCTGTTTCTTTATTTTTGTTTTTGAAAAAAAAACAAACACAATTACCTATACCATCTAGTCTGGGTACTTTCGCACCTGATGTTTGATTGTGTCTAGCAGAATATCGTGAGAGTGCTGTAAATAGATCCAATTCCGATGAAATATTCAACTCATCTTGATCCATTATCGTTAAAATTGTACTCATTTCAACATCTTCAAAACTGCTTTCAGATAACACTTCTTGTGTTTGATTACAGATGATCTAAATACAAATATTGATTACAAATAGATTACAATTTTTTTTATTAGATCCATGTTACATGTATGCATTTCTCCATTAAAATCGGTTCTTCAAATAATTTTGCAAATTCATATGCTCTACAAGCATTTTTCGGATATAAATCCGACCATAAATATTTTGTACACTCTTCAACAAGATGTGGCAACATATATTTCTTTGCACCATAACATAATTCACATGCTTGATCAAATGATGTTAAATTTATCTTATCTGTATAGATATATCTGGAAATAATTCAAATTGTGGAAATAATGCAATTTTTTGGGTATATATATATATATAAAAAAGCAATTACTCTAATAGAGCTTTAAAGGCATCTGGTTGTACATCCAGAATTGCAATAGGATCTTTCTCAGCCATACCACCGAAGAACATTGCCTCAAATACAGGACTCGACATTGCTAAGAATAATTTATGCCCTTCAAGGACTTGTTGATTTGGTTCTGTACCAACAATAAAACGACAATCACTCCATACGCCTGTTTCTAATAAATATTGGCTACGTTCCCTTACTAATCTGCGTGAGATTTGCCAATCGCAATGAGGTGGAGGGACACTCATTTTTCTTCTTCAATTCACAACAAATCCTGAAATTCTGCCATTAACGATCATTCATTTTAAAACATTTATTTGTGGACGAAATACTTTTAACAATTTGCACTATCAACAATACCTTTTTGTTATTGTTGATATATAAGATAAATTGACCTTTCACTACAATCCACTTACGTTTAGGGACCTTATTAATTAAGTTGGTAGCAATGCAATGTAATACCAACCAATTTGGCGTAATGGCGGTAAATTTGAAACAACTTTACTGTAAATTCTGTTCATAACGCCCTTAAAACTGTAATTCAAAAATATCACGAAAGTCTTCATTGTTATTTCGACTAAATATTGAATTGTAACGACTGAAAGGATAAAATTGATTATTTTGATAGGTAATTAGGGAATGTTTGTTTTCTACTAATGGCAACACTTATCGCCTGAAAATTGTTATAATGGCGGTAAATTTAAAATAGTTGCATTGTAAATTTTATTCATATAATACATTTCAAAAATACATTAATACACGAAAATATCTGTAAAGATTAATAATTATTCCAACGACAACATAATAGAAGTCTTCATTCTCATTTCGACTCTTTTTCAACATTTATGAAAAAACTGTAAATTGATAATTAATGTTTAACAAACAATTGAAATATATATTGTTGAATTATGTTAATAATAGTATAACAGACATATAGAAGCTTTTAAATATTTGCTATTTAAATATAGTTTGAAAGAGATAAAATTTGAAAAAACATTTAGAATAAACTGTTGATGTTGAAAATATACATATTTAAGCCATTTGTTCATATTTAGCCTTGTTGAGGACACTAGCAAGACAACAAGATAATAAAACACCAATTAATGGAAAGAATGCAATTCCAACAGCGACACCAGCAACAATTCCTATATTGGCATTCAAGAATTCAATCACTTTATAATAACAACCCTAGAATAATTCGATTGATTATACTCAATTTATTTATTTAAAGAAATTTGAATTTTTATTACTTGTGTATAGATTTCTTCTTGATGGTCTGTGTTACAGTTGTCTTGTATGCAACAAGATAATGGTATCGGTAATGGTGGTGATAGATTCAACCAATCGTTAGCACCGTGATTTCCACAACAATGCAACTGTAAGAATAATAATTTATTCATAAAGTTGATTGACCGAAATGGCATTATATAGAATAAGGTAAAGAGAATCTTACCGTTTCTTGTATAAAATCAAAATCAGCAGCTAAATGTGTACTATCATTACGATAACTCAACATGGCATGTGTTAAACCTTTATCAAAACCTTCAGTTAATTTGGTACGATATGCAAAGATTGATATACCGGCTCCTAATTCTAACATGAAGACAATTGCCAGGAAGGCACCATACTGGAAAAGAAAATTTTAATAATTCACGCATATTAACGGAAATGGATAATTTGTAATCATGTAACTGAAACAAATTGAAGCCTTTTAAAGTTTAATTATTTGATTACTCTAAAACATTATTAAGTCTTCTACTTTATGATGTGAGATTAAATAATCAAACTTACAACATAGAGAAGAACTGGTTGTCCTTTGACCGTACAGCAACAGGCTAAAGATCCAATAAGAATAATTAAGGATCCTGTACCGATCAGAACATATGGAGCTGTACCGGAAAATTCCGTACTCATCTCCATATATTTGTGTAATTTAACTTCCATCCATATACCAATAGCTAAAATTGCAATACCAGAAATCTACCATATGGTAGAGGTAGATTTATATGTTTGTGAAAAATTCTTAAATCAACCATCTGGTTGTTTTATTGAGATCTTACCCAGAAGATGAAATTGAAGATCATTAATAGACTCTTCATGCAAGCCATTGCGGCAACTGTTTGTAAATATTTTCCCATGTTATTTAATAAAAATTGATATCAAAAATTTGCTTAATTAATTAAATTAATTGATTTAATAATAATGGACCGGTCGATATGTATTATATTAATAATTACAACACCAAACACTAATCAAGACGGTGTTATCAACTGATAAACACGCGGTTGTCGCCTACACCCTACAATAATACTACTTTGATTTTATGCTGTAACTATACTTGGATAGAATAGGAAAGAACATAGTGAACATTTAGTGAGTTTACACACTAAACACCGACCTGTTTTATTAATTGTTTAGAAACGAATTAAGCAATTAGCTGAGATACTTTCAAATTTCACTATCCTTTATATGGATTAATCCATTAATTTTAATAAAAAAAAGCTATTAAACTAACCAATTATTGTAATATTTTTATAATAGAAGCGTTTTATAAAAAAACTTTCGTATGGTGTAAATGTGGTGGGTGCGCCGCATCGATCGCGACGCATAGCGTCCTTGTTACAGCTATGCGTCGTTTGAATTATTATAATGATAAACATGTATTTTTCCTATAAAAGCATGCTAATTTATTAACAATTAATAATGTAGATTGTTATAAATAAATGAAGAAATAAAACTGTTTTATTGATTTGTTATTTTTTTAAAATTTTATTTCCAGTTCACTGATTTATACAAGCTATTTTCATTACATTTTAATAGATGGTTCTAGTTGAATTAAAATCTTAATTAATATTTATATCAACTTTCACATCATTTGTTTTTATATTGTTATCACTTTCTATTAAATTTATTAGATGCATTGGTTTGAAAAATACAAACCACCAGAGACGGATTAAGACAATCGCTAGCCCATGGTGAATTAATTAAGTTCATAAAATTTACGTTGTAAATCCTACTGTTCCTCTAATTTCACCGCGTTTCTCATATTACTGAAAACGAATATGTGCTGTGCTGTAAGTATCGTATTTCCTCTTAAGAAACTGGAATAACTATACATACCTGTTACTGTCTAGTTGTATTAACACATAAAGCAATATACAAGCTGTCCTGCTAGATTAGCTGAACTACCTTTTTTTAACAAAAAACACCTTTTTCTGACAACTTTTAGTTGAATTTAGTAACAGTTTAAAAGCTGCATTGAAATGTCTAAAATATTTACTTCGGTAGCCCCCTAAATAAGCAAGTCAAACGGAAAAGTGCCAAGCGAAGTGGAACCTCCTGTATGTCTGCTTTAGCGCTAGTACAGTTTTAGGCAAATTCAGGTTTGGTCATTACCGTGAGAATTCTGTTGGGTAAATATGAAATCTTTTTATAAAAAGTGTAATTAGCTTTGTTGAAAACATAATTACGCAAAACATTGACATGCAATTTTAGAAAAATAACGATTAGGATCAAGATTACAATCATTATGCCTAGGCATGTGACATAGTCAGTGTTGTAACACCAAATTAAAGGCCTCATCGCAGTATGGCGAGGTTTTGAATTGCTGCTATGTGTTTTTTCAAAAATTTTCATTTAATCTTACTAATTTTCTGGTGCGTTTTTCAAATGCAGGTCTCGGTGGGATCACCACACGCATGTATACCTGTCTCTATGCCTGACGATATAATTACACGACTGGAGACAGCTACATGTTAGCTTTCAATGGAACCCTCGATATATATGGAAATTCTTCAATTTAACAGTACGGTTAAAACAGAATCCTGATTATTTGCAATTTTAGAAAGAAACGGCCTTTATTATCACTAGTATACCTGTCAGTACTCAATAGAAATGATTACCATATGTAATAACGGTAAATAAGCGGGATTTATTGTGATTTTAATGGAGATAATTCACAGTATTTTTCATCAGTCATGTAAAATTGAACTTCACACTTTCTCCTACTTAAACTCTACTTAACGTTGCATATTATTCAAATTAGCCTGAACGTTAATTAATGATGCGAACCCGAATTCGTCACATTATAAAAACAAAAGTCAAAATAACGATAGTGCCAAAGATTGGTAAATTAATGATTGTAGAAGGACGCAAATTGTTCTGTATACGCTTTAATCAACTTTCAGTTTACGTTCAGATTTAATTAAACCATAAACAGTTTATAACGTTTTTGTTCTTCAAAAACAATCACCAAATATGATTTTTTAATAACAATTATTTGTTTTTTTAATACATATATATATTTCAAAGTTTCGAAATTTAACACTTCTTGAATATGATAATTCACTTGGAACAATTAGCGATTGTTCTATTATCTTATTGTGGCAATTCATTCGATCTATAGAAGGAAAAGGGAAAAAAATGACTTTAATTCATCATTCATTCATTTAGAAGGAAATAAATGAAAATTACAAGGTAATAGAGGAATTGCACAGTTGCAACAGCAATGTTGTAAACTTCAATTACTATAATTCAAATAAGTCGGTCAAATGTACGTGTTTTAGTACTACTAGAAAACGTTTTTTTCCCCCTTGTTTGTAAGATGTAATAACAATTTAAAGTAAATAGCTATTACATAGCTGAAAGGACTTACGATTAGATATAAAAAACAAGAAAAAGGTGTAAAATACAAGTTTTATGGTTGTTGTTTAAATCAACTACAACAATAAGAGTGAATCAATTGGAACAATAACGATAAAGTGATGTATTTGTTGATTGTTCAAACAATAAACAACACAAACAATTCGAAAGCATAATGCGTGTTTCCGTTACCGGTTCGGAAATTGGACTTTGTTTAAATTGTTCATTATCAAAAATATAAACGATCACATCTCATATATTGCTTAAAACTAATTTTTTTTTTTAAATAATAGTAATTTATTATTAAAATTATTGTTGTAACTGTAATTCTTTCTCACAAATATGCTATCGACAGTTATTCCGTGATAATTAGTGATTATATCAAGAAAATTTCTTTTACTTTTCAATGCTAGTGCCTGTAATTATGAAGGAATCACGCAGGATGATTTCCGTAAGTTATCAACATTTATTAATGTTTGAGAATGTTGTATCTTGCTTTTCAAATATGATGAAGATTTCATTAAGTAACGCTTCAAATATTATTTAAATTTTATTATTTTGCTTCACAAAAACTTACAAGATTAGTAAACATACGGATATACTGATCCGAAATAGATTTGGCTCATTTGACAACTAGCACTGCTTTAACCAATAAAATAGGAGATTCTTCAAGTTTGCAATACAGTTCTGGTGTTTTATTGGTTGAATCTGTAACACTCAAACCACTGACTATCAAATTCAAAGATTAAACAGACAAATTTGATAGTGTGTGATCAGTGCATATTTCTTTTATATAATGACTTTATAACCGTACTTAGTTCAGGACGCACATTTACTTTTTCCATGTCATTTAAGTTTCAACTTAATCTATTCACAAACTAGCCTTGTTATTATCCATTTCCGTCTTTTTAATACCATAAATGTGGACAAAATAGGAGAAAAAAAACTGTAATAACGTTAATCTGGGTTATGAATCTACTCTGTTTTTCAAGCAACATTTCCGTCAGATTTCGACCAAAAGAACGGAAAAAAACAATAAAAAAGAGACGGTCCACAAATAGAAGAAAACTCATTAAAGTTGTAAATAATAAAAAGAAGAAACTTTTTCTGATTTATTTACATTTGCCAAACTGTACAAGATGATCGTTAAATAACCAACCTGTGGAATTATTCTACAGGTGCTATCTAAAATTAAACCGTTTCCAAGTAACGGAATATAATCAATTATTTTCTATAAAAATGCATCTCCATTCAGATAGAAAAATGCATAAATCAAACATAAAATGATTCCACTATCGGTATTTGTTGAGTTAAATGCTCAAAAAAGAACAATTCCAAACATAAATCTAGCTATTTAGTTGAATTAGGCTATAAGTAATCTTCCGCATGACTATAATAATTTAAAACAATCTAAAATTACATGTTTTTCGAATTAAATAAATAGAAAAAAATAACAATAAATTTTGCAAATAATAATAATAATAAAATTACACAATGCCCTCAATCTTCTTTGGCTCAATTGTTGTAATCCATAATAACACTACAACAACAGATTTAACAGGAAATGTGGTAATAGGGAATTGCAAAATTTCCAATAAATTAAATTTAGAACAAAAAATATAATAATAAACGTTTTGTTTTTCGGTATTTCACTCATTATTCTTTGTGTAATAGCGTCTTATTAGATGAATTAGAATTACGGAAGAAGAGGAAAGTGGGGGCATTCGACTTCTTGGTGTTCCTTGAAGAAAACAACAATTTGCCGGTTGTTGTCCGCATTCTACTGTGGTAATGCGAAGATATAAATCAACACCGTGTAACAAATATTTACATTTAATCTAACAGAAATTTTTATAAAAATATTGTTGGGTTTTACAAACAGTAGATGTAGTGTAGAATTATAAACAATAAAAGGGAGAAAATGCAAATTTTCGAGATACAGCCAACTGATTATGTGGAGAAATTCGAATCAAAATCGATTAAATTGTTAATTAATTTCGTTAATTTTTAGGATGATGTTTATGTTAATGGTGTAACAACAACAAACGGTGCGATAGATCCAGCATTTCGGAAAATTAACAAGAATTCCACCAATTTTCTAATATGGAAAATCGAGGTAATTATATCAAATCTACAATTAACTAAAATTAAGTCAATTTGTTCCAGAATATGAATGTTGTGGCAGTCCCCAAGGAACAATTCGGAATATTCTACGATAACGATTCTTACATAATATTTGCTGCTTCTGTAAGCGGCCAACAAGTCGGGATTGATACTGTTGTAAGTTTTTTTTTTTAAATTAGTTTAGATTAAAATACACCTTTTTTCTAAAATTGTAGTCACGCGAAATCCGGGGCGCTACCCTAGAATTCCACATACATTTCTGGTTAGGTTCCACAACAACTCCGGATAAATCCGGTGTGGCAGCTTATAAAACTGTCGAATTGGACAATTTTTTGAATTTCACAACAATCCAACATCGTGAAACTCAAGGCAATGAGAGTGCAAGATTTAAAAGTTATTTCCAAACAGGATTCAAGTATTTTTAAATTTTCTTCAAACAATCAACAATCATGATATGTAATTCCGATAATTTTTATAGAATTTTAAAATCAGAATTATCGGACAACTATCCAAAACTATTCAAAATTAAAGGCAAACACACACCGATTTTGGTTCAACTCGATACCATTACTTGGGAGAAATTCAACAGTAACGAAGTATTCTTATTGTTGACGGAAAAATTTCTGTTTGTTTGGACCGGACGAGCTGCAGAAGCTGCTGAAAAACACAACGCACTAAAGGTGAGTCAACAGTATAATGTTGGGATTACTCATTCTCCAATCGTACGAAAACAAAATCTTTCCGGCCTAGTTTGGTAAAGTGTGGCACGTTGAGCAACCAGTTTCTGGGCAATAACCTTCCGGTATCAGTTTTTGTTCGATTGGAAGAGCTAGAGTTTAGTTTACAGGAAACAAAAACAAACAAAAAATAACGATAAGAAATTCTCGCCAGTTCTCCACAGAATTAAAAGACCAGTTCGAGATACCGAACGTGATCTTTGTTGATGATGGTTACGAAAAGACACTCCCAGATGATTATTGTAAGGAATTCAATCGGTATTTATCGTTAGAAAAGCGACATGTATTACCAGAAAATCAAGATGATTTTGAAAATATCGAGAATCGTTCGAAGAATTATATTCGATTGTATCGATGTTCGGAAAATAATGGAAAATATCGTGTTGCTGAAGTGAAAACAGGAACATTGAAACAAACTGATTTAGAAGCTGATGTATAGTCTTTTTATAATCGAAAATTCAACAAATTTATCTGATTTTGTGGAATTTTAGGACGTTTTCATTATCGATCAAGAAACAAATGGCATCTGGATATGGGTAGGGCGGCGTGTTAATGATCGAGAGAAAGGTGAAGCTTTACGAAATGCTCGTGGATTTGTTAAAAAGAAAAAATATCCAAACAATACAAAAGTCACGAGAATCGTTGATGGTTATGAGCCGATGGAATTTAAAATGTTATTCACTTATTGGAAAGAAGACAATAAACCAGGGCGAGGTTGATCTTTCGATTGTTTCTAACAAATAATTATTGAAATAAGTTTTATTGTAAAATTTCAGTCAATAAACCGACAATTTTAGTATTGAAATTTGATGCTTTAACGATGGAAGATCGACCAAATTTCGCTGCTGAAACACAACTGATTGACGATGGTAGCGGAAGTATCACATTATGGCGTATCAAATCGAATACCATCAATGAAATACCAAAGGAACGTCACGGCTATTTCTTCAGTGGGGATTGTTACATAATTTTATACACTTATCAGACGGCCTCCGATGAAAAACATTTACTTTACTATTGGTTGGTGAGTTTTTTCAACTATCGTTTGTATAACCAGTGTAAAAAGTATAGATTTGACACACAAGGCGTGGAAAATGAAGCACGTCAAGTGTGACATTATATTGGGAGAAGTTACTTTTAACCAATTTTTCCAATAATTAGGGATCCCACGCCACCCAAGAAGATATAACTTGTACTGCCACAAAAACCATGGAAATCGATGATGAATTAGGCGGTCTCGGTTTCCAATGTCGGGTTATCCAAGGCAGAGAACCACCACACTTTTTACAAATCTTTAAAGGAAAATTGATGATTTTCAAAGGAAAAGGCACAGATTTCGATGGTGAATCTACCATTTATTCATCTAGAATTCTCTAAATAACAATTATTGTAATTTTTAAAGATTCTGGCAGGAATCTGAAACACCCTCATCAATATTTCTTACAAATCTTCGGTACGACTTTATCAAGCAGTAAAGCCATCCAAGTCCAACAGAGAGCTTCCCAATTAAATTCAAATTATTGTTATGTACTGAAACGCGGCAAACACTCCTATATTTGGTGTGGCAATTATTCAACAGGTGATCAAAGAGAAATGGCCAAATTGTTTGCTGGAAAAGATTTCGAATTAATGATGGAAAATAAAGAGAAATCGGAATTTTTCGAGTTTTTAGGCGGAAATTCAACGTATTTTACACAATTAGTGCGTAATGATAACGATCCACGACCGGCTAGACTGTATCATTGTTCGAAAAATAATCAAATTCTTAGAGGTAAAATCTGGATTTTTTCCAAAAATAAAGTAATAGAAAACTACAATTTTTTGTTGTAGTTGAAGAAATTTTATTCTTCCGTCAATCGGATTTACTCCCGGAAAACGTAATGTTGCTAGATTTCCACAATGTTCTATATTTATGGATTGGTAATCTAAGCTCGAAAGAAGATCAACGGCAAAGCTTGAATTTAGCCTTAGAATATCTCCAAACGGATCCTTGTGGACGTGACATGAATATCCCGATCGTTCATATTAATCAAGGATGTGAACCGCCAACATTTAAGGGATTCTTCCCGAATTGGAAAGAGAAATTTTGGAAACACTACAAGCCATTTGTGAAGCTACGCCAAGAAATCGAGAAGAAAAACCCAAACAATAATAATAATGATAGTAATAACAATAAGGACACAAATGGGAATATTTACCAAAAATCAGGACACAGCGATTTCGATCAATACGACAAATATCCTTTAAATATTTTGAAAGAACCAAACGATAAACTACCAGCACGTGTAGATCCGTTAAATAAAGAGGTGAGTTATGTACGTTTTTATCTAACAATAAAATATAATTTGATAGAAATGCCGTTAGAGTAATAAACGCCAATTAAACGATACAAGTCAGGATGGCCGAGTGGTCTAAGG
>JAZBGY010000769.1:0-40710 GCA_037414755.1 Lydus trimaculatus | reverse complement strand
CCAGAGTGCTAACCATTACACCATAGGACCTAGTCGCCTACTTTTCCTTTTCCAATCGTAAATAAAACAAATGATTAATTTAACATCAACTATCATGATTTTGTTATCATAAAACAAATTTAATTTTACAATATGTTGTAGAAAAATGAAAAATTTAATTAATGATAAAAATTGTTGATTTATGTGACAAACATCACGTCTTTCAACAACAATTTGAACCGGTTCCCTAGTTTGTTTGTGTCAGTTTGTCACACACACACACATACACAACACCCGTATTAGGTTATGTTAAATGTAAGTTTGACAGTTTTCCGTGTTTTTCCTTTCACTGGAAAACTAATGGAATTTTTTTTGTGAAAAATCGAATGTATTTACAAAATTTTCGTATTTCTTCAACTATTCAATTAGAATGAATAAAAATTTCACATATTATTGATGATTCTGATTTTGTATATTCGAATGTTACATAAAACCATCCGCATTGATCTTAATCTTGGAAATCATTAAAACTGTTGTTTGAACAATGACTCGTTTCTTTGAACAAACAACAACATTCAATTTTACATTCGATCAAGTGGCACAAGCGTTCTGGAAACGTTATCCAAACCCCAACAGGTAAACCAGCAATTATCCACCTTTCTAAATAAGTTGATTAACAATTTTCGGTTTGTAGTAAGCATGTATTGAGTGAGGATACTGTACAGAGAGAGATACGTTCAGGCAAATTATTCTCAAAGAGACTATTAAGTAAAACAAATCCAACACCAAAATGGGCTGAACGTTTCATTACAACAAAACATGTCCATATAATTGAAGAATCTATTGTTGATCCTGTTAAAAAAGAATTGATCACATATACCAGAAATTTGGGCTATACCAAAGTTATGGTAAGAGTATCTACAATAAAATAATCAATAAAACTGTTACGTAAACATCTCTCTTTCTATTTCAGAGTGTTACAGAGAAGGTGATTTATAGAGAATGTACAGATCAGCCGGGTAAAACGATTGCAATCCGTTCAGCATGGATTGATTCACAAGTACGTGGTTTTAGTCGGGCAATTTGTGCATTTGGTTATGAACGTTTCAAGAAGAATTGTGTCAAAATGGTAATCACACCCATATATGGTTTTTGTAAATAATAATAACAAATTTTCAATTGTAGGTTGGTGGTTTCAATCATGTGCTAACATCAATGTTCCCATTACAAAACACAATACCATCAACATTAACAACAGTTAGTGCTAGTCATAAGTTGAAAGATGCAGCAAAGAATGCATCCGAATTGGCGAAATCTAAGGCTACACCGATTTATGCATCATTTCATCCTAATCAATCATAAAACAAAAAATATGTGTATGTTTGTTGATTAATTGTTGTGAATTCCAGTAATATTATCGATGTTTTTTTTTTTTGATAATGTCGTGGTAGGATTCAAAAATTTTAGAATTTTTTGTACAGAAATTTACTCTCTTCGCTTTACAAAGTTTATTAGAATTTTTTCCATTTATTATCGTGTAAATTTTTAATCTTAAAAATTGTATTTTATTATAGGGTAATGATACTCAATAAAAGTATTGGTAGATGGGTTTAAGCGATCAATTTAATTACTACCCGATGGTAAGCATTACTTAAAACACCACGTAAATTCCAGATATTATCAAACGATTCCGGTTGAGTATTGTAAGACGAATCTACAGCTTTAGCCCAGATTTCCACCTAAAAAACAAGCGAATATTGTCACATTTGATTGAATATTCCTATCGAGATTCATACTTCTTTAACTTTCGGATTTACAGGTATCCTGATTGACCATAAAGTCCAACTCCAGTGTTGTGGTGGTTCTGTATTGTCTTGAAAATCTAAATTTGCCGGATACCATGTTTTACCACCATCTATTGTTATATCAACACGTACAATCTTTTGACCACCACCTGACCATGCATAACCTTTTACTAAAATCGTACCATTATCAATTTTAACATATGTGCCAGATGATGGTTGGCAAATTGCTGAAATCACAGGTAATTCTTGTATTGCTGGTGATTTACTAAAATCCACATTATCCCAATCTATAGATGGTGAGAATCCTTTATAATCATTCTGTTGCCAATGTGATTGACTCTCATTTTTCGATACAACAATCCTATTCAACCATTTAACATTTCTTGCACCAACAATTCCTGGAACTATAACTCGAATAGGGAAACCATGATCTCTAGGTATTGGGACACCGTTCATTTCGTATGCTAACAGAACATCACCACGTTTATCGATAGCTTTCCATAATGGTATTGATGCACCGTAAGAAGTTCCGGTTGTATCCAAATCGAAACCTTCAAACTTTACTTAAAATTAGTCAAAAATTTTTGTAATTTTCCATACGAATTACTTGAATGTGTTTATAATCATCGGTGTCTTCATCAATTCCGGCAATTTTCAATAAATCGCGTAATCGTACACCGGTCCATGTGGCATTCCCTACAGCTGCTGCACCCCAATTTAATCCTTTCACTGGTTTGACTTTAGTCATCTCACTGCGACGATTACCGGCACACATAATCGTAGCAGTAATTGTACGTTTTGGCATTTTCTTTAGATCATCTAAGGTGAATTTTAGCGTTTTCTTTTCACCTTCAATTTCGATTTCTAATTCATAATTGTCTACATTGATCTGTGGTACAGGTAAGTGGTTACGGACGTAGAATAATTCACTATTTGTAAATTGTCAAATGATAAGAATTTGGGAGGAATTTTTTTGTAAAAATGCAATACCTACTTCGGTGTAAAGAAATTTTCAACTAGTAGTGATAATGGTGGTTCAGCATTGAATGGTTTCTCTGATGCTGGCTTTAATGCTGTATGCCGTTTTGGTTCGTTACTATACGGATCTGACATGTTACTGAGTAAATCTTTGGAATCTTCTTTCGATAAATTCCCTAAAAATCAAGCGATAATCAACTATAAAGCACGATTTAAATGTGAATTAGAACCGATTCGAAATGACTCCAAAATTTTTAAAACTTGCACATTCTTATGGACACCGTAAAGTAACCAAAACGGCTCTACTGAACTACCTGCAGCTAACAAAATCTGATCACCACCTGGATGTTTATCAACAAATTCGGTGATATCATAGACACCTTCTTTGTAGCTCACCCATATTCGATTTTGTCTAATAAATTACAAAATTAACATAAACTTTTTGATAGAATTATAAAAATCGAAATATACTTTGATGTATGTTGGGCTAATTCATCCAAATTATATACAGGTAAACCTTCTTTAAACGACCCAATTTCGTTATCACAATTACACTCATCTTTATATAGATAACAACGATTATCTGATAATAGAAACAAAATATTGGTAATTGTATAGAATTTGAAATTATACGCACACAATTACCATAAAATTTGTATAATAAAAGACCAGTTAGTGTAGTTCCAATTATAATTTTCGTTTGATTTCTTTCGAAAAAATTCGCCCCATTATTACCATAATTTCTATCATTTGATAATTGTGACATACATCGTGTAAATCGATTGATAACCTTAATATTCATCTGATTCTTATAAATTAAACTGAAAATTATCGTTAATTTAGTCGAATTTCTAACAATAAAAACATAATTAAACCTAACCTTTTTAAAAAATATCGCATTTTAAACGTTATATTAATATCAAAGAATTATTGCAAAAATTATCACAAATATTACTGAAGAAACGTTGTAGAAGTGATTAAATAAAAAACAAACATGATTGCTAAAAATTTGTAATTATATAGTTCATTGGGGTCAAATATAGTAGCAACCAGAAAAACAAGCTTATTTGGAAATACAGATTGTATTTTATCGATAATTTATAAGTAGGAATGATGAAATAAGTGGTTTTTTATGGTAGATTTTCGTTAATTTATTCGAAATATTTGATAAATTGTTAATTTATTGTTAGTACGGGTGCTAGATTTTGAAATTGGCGCGTAATTTTTTTGTCGGATAATTAATCCCTAAAAATATTCCGTATAAATAATCCAATTTGGAGAATTATAATCGAAATTGATTGATTTCTGTTTAGATTATGTTCGATTCAAGTAAAATCGCTTATTATAGTTGAAATTATTGTGATTTATTAATGAATATTCTATTAGACGCACGTTTTTATTGTTTGGTTTTTTTGCTATAGTAGTAATTTTTTTATTGTTCTGTTGGTGTTTGGTTTGACATTTATGGTGTTGGTGCTGTCATGCGTCATACCATCGTTGTCGTACTTTGTCATTGTCCGATTTTCAACACCAACATCACAACCACAACACATTATTTTTGTTTGTATTTGATGAATGATGGATGAAAAGGAAAATGGCAAATTTTATTAATTGTAAATTACAATTATTCGTGTCAATTATTGATGAAATGCCGCAAATAGCGGACAATATAAAATGGGTGGTTGTATAGGTGTGACACGTCCAAGAAGTGGTGCAATTGACGACTCCTCAGGGTCTATCTCGAGGCCCAATTCAGGTATTTATTATTACAACTAATAGAAAACCAACGAAATAACCTTGTTTTTATTGGTTTATTTTTAACATATAGGTAGTACACGTAAGAATCATCCGTTGTGCCATGAGACAATCCGTTGGAAATCTGATGTGCCATTAACAGAAGGTCAATTACGTAGTAAACGTGATGAATTTTGGGATACAGCACCAGCATTTGAAGGACGTAAAGAAATATGGGATGCATTACGTGCAGCTGCTGTTGCTGCTGAAGCAATGGATTATGAGCTAGCACAAGCTATATTAGATGGTGCTAGTATATCAGTACCAAATGGTTATTTAACTGAATGTTATGATGAATTAGGTGCTAGATATTCAGTACCAATATATTGTTTATCATATCCAATTAATATTGTTAAAGAAGATAATGGACGTGATTCACCAGCTGAATGTTCAGAACCAATTGATGGTGGTATTGAAACAACATTAAAATTACGTTTATCACATAATTGTACAGATATTAAATTAGCTGTATATACTACTGATACGATTAGTATGTGTAAAAAGAAATTACAGGTCAGTATAATTTAACAAAATTATTGTTTAAATAAATAAACAACAATAAGCGATAAGATAAGAAATATATTAATCGGAGCTATTTATAAATGTTGGGAATGTTCTGATAAACATTCATTACGTTAATATAGAATTATCGACATTTATTTGAAAGCACAATGTTGGGTGAAATTTTTTTTAATTCACAAACAGACACGATTAACATTGACCTAGACTTCCTTATCTGTCTATCAATCTATCAAATAGGCATTATTTTCATTATTTATTTATAAATTCGATGAAAGTTTTTACAATTAATCATAAACTTTACCATTTTCATCGTATATTCAAATATATATATTTTAATATTTAATACGAATAACAGACAATTTCCTTTCAATCAGTGTTGTGAATTTTAATTAATTTCGCTTTGTTTCTCTGCCAAATTTAGAGTCAAGAAGGTATAGAATCGTCCCGTCAACGGTGGTTCTATGGTGGTAAACTATTAGGTGATAAACTACATGTAGAAGAAGCAAAAATACCAAACGGTTATATTGTTCAAGTTATTGTCAATACGGAAACATCGCCAATTGCTATCAAATAAACAATAATTAAAATAAAAATAAAATAAAAACAAAGCCTTATAAAAGATTTTTGAACAAAATATTTGTCGTAAACTATTATTTTTTGTTATTGTGAATTTTATTTTATAAACGGACATGGGTAAGTATTTATTATCAACAATAACAACAACGAATAGTGTTTAACCTGGATTAGCAACAATCAAATTGTAGAAGAAGATAGCAACAACTATTAACAAATTATTTATCGATTGATTGTTTTCCCATAGTAACCCCCACTGTATACTGCAATTCCACCATTAATATATACAGGGAGCGTCTTATTTATTACGAATTGTAGCTTTAAACTTGAATTCCAATTTAAAGACCGTACCTGTATATAGTTTATTGTACGCTATTCTAGGAAATACTGTTCGTTTTTTTTAAATAAATAAATAAAAAGACCCAATCATATCATAAGAGTGAAATTAATTAAATCGATTTTTAGAATGGGGGCGAATTATAATTTGTTTCAATATCATCACGTCTATTACTTTTTTTTTTTTAAATTTGTAATTAAATGAAGGCCTTCTATTTTCTTTTATTGAAATTTTCTAATTAAGGCCAATGTTTTTATTGCATTTATTATAATTCGACTGAGTATTTTTTAGTTGTTGTACAGATTAGAATTTCTATTTGCTTTAATTAACAATTATTATTATTATTATTATAGTTATTATTACGGTTTAACGCTTTTTGTATAATATAATTTAATTTGCTATAATGAATAAAATTAATGATGATAATAATATAATAACAATAATGAAAAATAATGAAAGGGATGGATTATTTGTTTATTATATATTGCAAACGAAAATCAAAATTTAGGGTTTTTTCTGTTGTTGTTTGTTAAAATCAACATTTACATAAGTAGGAAGTATTTTTGTTGTTTTACTTTATTAACAAAAAAAAAATGTCTCAAAGTCCAAGGTGTGTGTGTGTGTGTTTATTCTATAACTTGTTTATAAACCTACTTTTCTGACTTTCGTTTGTATTTTTCTAATAATTATGCTAATATTGTAGAAATTTCAAAAGTCAGTATTAAAGAAAATTTTGATAAAATTCATCCCATTCATGTACCTACATATGTTAAAATGATATTTTGTATATTAATTGTATAAGTTTTGAAGTGGTATTTTAGTGACCAATTTGAAAAATTCCATGACTGCTGTAAAAAATTACACTTGTTATATTGTAGTCGATATAGTACAATGGAATTCTATTTTTGTACACTTCAATGTGGAGTGTAGTTCTTCTAATTGTTTTCATCCCCCACAATTACCTGCTATGTTATTGTTCTTCTAATTTATGTTTCAAAAATTACAACAAATATCCGTCCGTATTGCAACTAGTCATTTATAAAAGATTTTCTGTTTTAAATCTCTAATAGAGCACAATTTTGAGTGATTTGCACTATTTTTCTTCTTCTAATCATTTCTTTTGTGTAAAATGCGCACATATCAATTGATTATTTTATTTTGTTTTGTCTTATGGAGTGGAATAACTAGCAGGAAATCAAATTTTAATACTCACTGATATTGAAAATAACAAAAAAAAAAAGACTGTAATTGTCGCAATTTCATTTAAAGCAATAGCTAAAAAAAAACACAACAAGCAACGATTGTGTATTTAATTAATAAAAATCGCACATTTATGGTTTTATTATTTAAAGACTAAAAATAAAATCAGTGTATCTCGATAATTACAATAAAATTTTGTTGATCATTTTGGTAATTTTTTAAGTTCATGCGATAACCATATAGCTGCTGATAGTAATGCTATTGAACCACTTTGATGGCAAGCAGCTAAACTTGTTGGAACATAAGTTAAAAGTGTTGATATACCTAAGCCCACCTGTAAAATTGTTTGAGAATCAAATAAATTACGTTTTAAATGATTACTATTTTATATATAGAAAAAAAACCTGTAACCATGCAATTGTAGCAACTACACTAGCCGCTGTATATGCCCGTTTCGGTAGCACTCTTCTTCTCGATATTAAATATAAAACAGTTATGTAAACTAGCGTACTAGTACCTAAGACTCTATGATCGAATTGTGCAGTTGTTGGATTTTCAGTGAAATTCGTGATTTTCGGTGTAAGTGCTAGAATATCATCAGGTATCCATTTATCTGCCATTTTCGGTAAAGAATTGTAAACAAGACCGGCATCTAAACCGGCAACAAAAGCTCCTACAATTATTATTATTATTATTATTATTATTACGATCGAACAGAATTTATGCAACAATTACCGGATAGTGCAGTTAGGAAAACGAGTGCTTTACAACCGTGTACCATTCCTTTAAATTTTCTAGCTTTTTTCAATAATTTCTGACACGAATATTTGATTTCTTCAGCTGGTAATAGATAATCTAATGATGTCCATAAGAAACCTGTATATAATAGTAGTGCTAAACCTAAATGTGATGCTAATCGGTATTGGGAGACGCGCGGCACGTCGGTTTGTTTATGGAAACGATCTTCAAGTCCCGATTTCACCATATACCACCCCATTAAACCCTAAATCGTAACAATTAATCTAGGATAATTTAAAATAATCTTGATAAAGAGATATGATTAGAGATACTTGTGCTGCTATCAGACTTCCAAAGATCAATACTCGTGTTTTCATAGCTTTATTAAAACGACCTGTTGTCCAGAAATATATAGCTGGTAGTAGAAAAACACCACCAATTGCACGGCCCCACATACGATGGGCGAATTCCATATACCAGATCCATTTGAATTCGTTTAAAGTCATTTGAGAGTTTTTTCTATAATTGAAATAATAGGAGAAAACGACATAGAAAAAGAAAGAAAACGGTAATTATAATGAACGTACAATTTGAATTCGGGGTATTCTTGATATTTTTTAAATTCCACTTGCCATTCTTGTTCAGTTGTTGGCATTTTTTCACCGAGTAATCGCCACGTTACCATCGATAATCCGGATTCAGTTAAACGTGTTACACCACCTACAATTTAAGCGTTTTTTTCTGATAATAAAAAAGAGGGCGACAATAATACTTAAACTTTATTTATTTACAAATAATTTAGAAATTAAATTACAATCGATGATTATAGATTTAACGGATAGTTTTTTTGATAATCTCCTCTAAAACGGTGCAAATACTAACAAGAATATAGTAATAAATCAGTGTTATACCTAGGACTACAGCCACAAATACCATCCCACCGCATGATAACAGCCAATATCCTACAGTTTTCTTATGTTTAGATGGAATGTTTGAACATAATCGTACAGCTATTGTGTTGTTTTTCACAAAATGCGATAACTGCAATTAAAACTTTCCAATGTTTTCTATCTTAAAACAAAAATTTTTACAAAAAGATTACTCTCAAATTATTTCTAATCGGTTCCCGTCTCCATACAGAGTTGGTATAAGACCGATACAAACCATTTCTTGTACAATTCCTCGACGGATTCACCAATAATTGCCTAATTCGTGGTAGAATTGTAGAAGACCGACAATAGCGGGCTAAACTTGACATCTTCCACAGTAACTGTAAAAATTCCCCTAATTTATACAACCATGAGTTCAGATAAGAGTTGTGTTTAATAGATAAGGTGTCAGTCAGTTGTTTCGTGCAATTCTAATGAAAATGGATGATAAGATTTTGGGTAAATCGGTGAGGAATATTTTTGAAAATATGCAATATGGTGTGGTAATTGAAAATATTGATAAAGCACTTGTAAGTTGATTTCTATTGCGTGTTTTATAATAATTAATACTGAAATAATCATGATGATAACAGGAATGGCTGAAACATCAACAGAATACAATAAATTCAGGTCCTACAAGCGAAACTGTAATTGGATTGAAGAATGTTAACAATAATCCTGATTATGAAATCTTGTGCAACATCCACATTCCTGATAACAACTTTATCAATGATTTTCTTGAAACAATAAATCACTCAAATGAGGAATGGATCGATTTGAATCCATTACAAAGAACTAAACTACTCTTTCAGTGAGTTATTCTATTTAAAAATGCAGGAAAAAAATGAAATGGAAATTTTCGGTTTTTAGGTTAGGAGTTGAGATACAGAAACAAGAGAGATTATTCTGTGAAATCGAAATGGTAATACGTGGAATTTTAAGCAGAGACACTAAACACTCAGCCTTACCATTACTTACCGAATTTATTCAATTTTATTCCAGTTTTGCAGTAAAATATGGACAAGAAAATCCTAATTGGAAACCGACAGGTATAATATAACCTCAATATTTTAATCAAATAAACTCGGTTAATTTCCTGATATTTAAATCGAAATTACTTTAAAATCATAAAAATCATTAAATTGAATCTAACAATTATTGCGATAAACTGATAAAATTAACAAATATTAATAAAAAAGGATATTTTTTAAAATTTCCTCATTTAGAGACTTCTTATTTATATAGTTGGTGGTAGTGAGAAGAAAAAAATTGGGGGAATTTTAAAATTTCAAGGTTACTTGTACGAATTTTCATTATTATTACCATTATTTGGACTAACTATCAAAAATAATTGAATCAAACTTAGTTATCAACTTGATAATTCAGAAAATTAACAAATAATAATCAAAAAATTATTATTTTTCTAAAAGCTGTTAATTTTTTGGAAATTTTTGTTTATACGGTTGTCGACAATGAAATTGTGGGAATTTTGAAATTTTAGGTGTATGTGTTGGAGTTTTCCCAGATGAGACTCCTTTATCATTATTGGGAATGTTTCTAGGACCTTCTCTAGCTGCTGGTTATAATGTAATTCTGCAAACAGGACCCAAATTGAGTGTTGCAGCTACTCTAATTCAAGACATTGCAATAAAAACAGGGTTAATTCTAACTTTGCTTAATAATTATTCAATTAACAACAAAAATTGTAGTATTCCAGATAAAACAATCAAGATAATTCCCGGAAATATCGACATAAATGTGTTTCTTTCTAATAAAAACGTAGCAATAATATCAATTTTCGATGATCTTTATAAAGAAAAGTACAATTTAAAAAATCCTTTGAACAAGAAGATTTTGAATTGTAAGATAAAGTTTTAGTGGAAAATTTGATTGATTGCTAAAAGATTTGGTTTTAGTTTCATCAATCGGTGCTCCGATGATTGTTTTTGAGGGTGCTGATTTAGATTCAGCTTGTCAGTGTGCTATTGAAGCAATCTGGGGCTATCAAGGAATGGTTTGTTTTTCCCCTACGAATCAAATCGATTTTTTTAAAAGTAAACAATTTTTTCTAGACACCTTGGTCAACGAAAAATCTACTAATTCAAGAGAGTATCTTCGATGATTTTGTTGATCGAATGAAACAAAAAATTAATAAGATCCGTATAGGTTTCGGTAATGATTCTAATGCTGATATCTCATATCCTGACCATCCTGATATTGTGGATAAATTAAATTGTTTTGTTGATAATGCAAGAAAGCATGGTGCAGAAATCTATCCTAATATCAAATTTGAACAATTTCTACCAACATTATTAATTGGTGGTAATGTTTTTAATAATAACGTTATAAAAGATAACACTATCGATATACCAATTGTTAATTTGAGAAGATTTCGTACAATTAATGAAGCTGCATTATTAGCGAACAATACACGACAAAGTTTGGCTGTTTCAGTATGGACAGAGAATATAAATTTAGCAAATGAAATTACACAGAAATTGGATGCTACAATGGTTTGGATTAATGGCCATGGTAGTTTTTACAGTAATTTACCATTATCACCATTTAAAAATAACGGTGGATATTTCGGTGGTAGTCAAGGTTTCTACGAGTATGTGAATGTAACCGAAAATTCAATTCGAGAGTGTAGCAATTTGAAAAATGGAGCATCGATGGAGAAGGCTTTGAAAGAAGCGACAAAAGCTCAAATAGTCTGGTCGAAACAAATACATTTTGAGCGTGCAAAAAAATTACAAATTTTAGCACAATCAATCGATGCCAACAAACAAACATTTGGTGATTTATCCAACGATTGGGTGACAACAATCTACACCTGTACCACCCGAAATTTCAATGAAACCTATATTTGTACCAAATCATCACAAATAGTAAGCCATCGTAAGGCTTGTGGTGTTATCGTAATTGAACCATCAAAGAATTTAGATTTACACAATTTGATAATTGCTGCCTTGGTTGAAGGTAACAGTGTTGTAATATTGGATGAATCAAAATCTGGGCGTGATTTCTATGAATTTGTCAGCAAGAATTTGCCAAATAATCTTTTACAAATTGTTGATTTGTCACAAGATTCGATTAAAATTGCTGCGTTATACAAAGAGTTAAATGTTTATTTTGGGGAGAATTTTACGAAAATCTCATCAACACTAACGTTAAAAGATTGTTTGAAATTTAAACCGTATCCAGTTGGTTTTGAGGACAATCGTGATAAGGTGACTGTTGTTAAGAATGTTTGGACAAGTGTTGGCCAATCGTTCTTGTAATTTGAAAATAAACAATCAAATTACCGTTTTGTTACATTTTATTTTACATTGAACTATTTGAGAGACCTAATATTTGGATTTTATGATGACAACAAACTTAATATTTACATTAAAATTAAATTTAATGGAATGTTTTGCGTATTATCCTTCCTTAATTGCATTTCCCTAAAAAATACACAAAAACCATAAATATAATGATAAGAATAATTATAGGAAATTTACCCATTCTTTTGCCATAATCAATATAGTGTGTTTATCTAATCTGGGACCAATTAATGGATTCATTTGAGCAATATAACAACACAACCAACTAGAAGATTGAATCATGTGATTTACAACATTAAAAAAAAATGTATCATTTAATACTTACAACAACCAACAAGTAACACCAGTTAACATTAAAATCACTTGAATTATACTGAAAATTATGCAATTAGTGATAACTAGAAGATTTTTTTGGAGGGTGAAATCCACTTACCCTCGATTAGGTCCTTTGGGCACGATTATTGGTAAAACACCACCAACCCCACCCCAAAATACAGTGAAAATGATAAATGGTAATGCAGCAGCACCCATTCTATACCAGAAAGATTGATTTTTTTCAATAAAAAAACGAGATTTTTGTTTAATTAAAGAATCAATCCAACCCACAGACCCTTTATTTATGTCAAAGTCATATGATCACATGATATTTCTACCAACTTAATCAAATTTAATAACCAAATTGTTCTATCTTTATCTAGATTTCGAAGATCAATATATCTATCTCTATCACATCTCTTACAGACAATAAGTCCCTAGATTAAAACGAAAATTACTAGATTGCCCCTGTTCGACATTGGCGTCCGTTCATATCAAATAAATGTAGACATAAATTACAATTATAGCATAATTTTTGTAATAGAATCATTTGATATAAATTTGTTTAATTTTATTTCTATATATTGGCTAATTTTGTTAGTGTTTTAATTTATTAAAATAGATAAAATGGTGTGAATTTCGAAACGACGCTAATGCGTATGAAGTTAGCTACAAATCAGCGCCATTGTTGCCAATATTGTTCCTATCTATCAAATGTGAATGTCAAAATCATGTTGTGATAACAGTTAATGTTTTGATAACAAATAAATATGCCTTTAGATCAAGATTTAACAAAAGTTAATAATAAAAAAATTCGTTTCACAACACCAAATCATTGTTTATTTACAAATGATGATAAAATCGAAGATTTGCAACATAATGATCCAACAACAACAACAACAATTAATAATGATGAAATTGACAACACAAATAAAGGTTGTTATTATTATTCAATTAACATCTAATTATTAATAATAATATTTGATTAATTATAGAAAAGACACCATCGTTGGGTTCATTTTTAAAAGTCGAATTAACCCGTGGCTATCTATTAGAACATGATGAGGAACGTTTCTCAGCTAGACGTGAAAAAGTTTATTCGTTTATGAAAATACCAAGAGAAGTTGAACGTTTTATGGGCTACGGTTTTATGCAATGTACTGATTCGTTTTTATTTGTTTACACATTTTTACCAATGCGTGTATTATTGGCATTGTGGGCATTAATAACACGACCATTCTCGAAATGTTTTGGGTAAATTATTCGTGTTTTTTTACCAGGAAATTCTTTGATGGCTTATTATTATTTTTAGATTTCGAGATAGTAGAAATAAACGTATCTTAACACCAGCAGAAATTTGTGATTTATTAAAGGCTGTTATATTAATATTTGGTAGTATGTTTCTATTATCAGTTGATACAAATATGTTGTATCATTTAATAAAAAGTCAATCTGTTATCAAATTATATATATTTTATAATATGTTGGAAGTTGGTGATCGTTTATTTTCGGCATTTGGACAAGATACAATTGATGCATTATTTTGGACAGCAACAGAACCAAGAGATCGTAAAAGAGAACATTTGGGCGTTATACCGCATTTAGTTTTTGCATTAGTCTATGTCAGTATCCTTTTCTAGAATTTTTTTTTAAACTTTTAACGAATTTTTCGAATATTTTCCTTATTAAATCCACAGTTTTCCATAGTATTTTGGTGTTGTTTCAAGCAACAACACTGAACGTTGCTATCAACTCAAATAATAAAGCTTTATTGACGATAATGATGTCGAATAATGTAATTATAATCAATTATCTAACGTTCAATCGATACAATTCGTTTTATTGTTGTTGCAGTTTGTCGAGCTTAAAGGGAGCGTTTTTAAGAAATTCGACAAAAACAATTTGTTTCAAGTATCTTGCAGTGATGTCCGTGAACGTTTCCATTTAATAATTCTATTATTTATTGTTGTATTACAAACAATGCGTGAATATTCATGGAAATTGGAACGTTTATTAATTTTATTACCAGATTGTTTCTTGGTATTATTTGCGGAAATTTTAGTTGATTGGATTAAACATGCATTTATAACACGTTTTAATGAATTACAATTAGATGTATATCGTGATTATACAATTAGTTTAGCTTATGATATGGCACAAACAAGACAAAAACATGCATTTTCCGATCATTCAGATTTAGTAGCACGTCGTATGGGTTTTATACCATTACCATTAGGTGTTGTTATGATACGTGTTATAATTAGTGCATTTAATATTAATGATTTACCATCAATTCTATTATTAATATTAGCATATCTATGTTTGATAACATTTAAAATTTTAAATAGTTTAATAATATTGGGGAAAGCTTGTAATTTAATTGCACAACATAAACAAGAGAAAGCATCAGCACAATCACCATCACAAACAAATCGTTCTAATAGTCCTTTACCAACAACAATAACAACAACAAATACAGCTACAAGTCCATTAAAACCACCAATTACCGAACAACCATTAATGAAACAATTATATATGAATGGTGTATCATCACATGATGATAATAATCAACAACTTATATCAACAGATTTAGGTTCAGCTGCTATCTTTGCTAATAGTACAGTTGATTTGAAAAATGCTAGTTTAAATGAGGAATTATTGAAAATTGAAGATGATAATATTAAAATTGAATCAGAACAACAACAAAATGAAATTATTACAAGAAGTGTACCAGATATAAATAAGGAGATTTGTGATAGTGGTGGTGATGGATTGAAACGTGCCGAATCAGAACCATCACTCATTTGTAATAGTATTGATGAAATTGATTTACCAAAATAATTATTTTTTTGTTTTATTGATAATCAAACTACTAGTCTTCTTCCGTGTATATACATTGTTGAATTTTATTTAAATCCATTTTTTTTTTTTTGGCTTATAAATGGTGTTGTTGTTAATATTTGAGTGTGCTCCAGGAGAACTACATGTTTAAGTGCTATTATTATTATTATTATTTTTTGTAAATAAAATATTTTTTATAATTGTTGCGGATCGATGCAATCCTGAAATCATCAAAATCCTGTTCCTGCAAAATAAACAAATCCTGAGTCTACTAGAATGAACAAGTAAGTTGAAGTTTTCTCTACTTTAAAGTCTTGCAGCATTCCTGATTTTCAGGAAATCTCTAGATTGGTGATTCAACCGATCAAACTCAATCTGAAATAACTGATCTATACAGTCCTGAAACAATCACAATCCTATTCCTGCAAAATTAACAAATCCTGAATCTACTAAAACGAAGACGTAAGTTGAAGTTTTTTAAACTATAAAGTCTTGTATAGCATTTCTAATTTATTAGCAAACCGCCAGATTGGTTCTTGAACCAATCAAACTGCTACCTAAAATAGCCGATCCATACAGTCCTGAAACCATCACAATCCGGTTCCTACAAAAAGCGAACCAGTAAGTTGAAGTTTTCCTTACTTTAAAACGCTGGTAACATTCCTGATTTTTAGAAAATCTCCACATTGGTGCCAATCAATTTGTTACCTGAAATAGCCGATTCATACAATCTTGAAACCATCAAAACCCTGTTCCTGCAAAATAAAACAAATTAGGCTGAGTTTTTACTGTAGTGAATCAGTAAGTTTAAAAGTTTTCCATACTTTTTAATCTTGTAGCATTCCTGATTTTCAGGAAATCTCCAGATTGGTACTTGAACTACAGAAAGTTGCCGATCCATACAGTCCTGAAACCATCACAATCCTGTTCCTGCAAAATAAATGCTGGTTTTTCACTTCAGCAAAGCAGTAAGTTGAAGTTTTTCCGACTTTACAGTCTTGTAAGATTCCTGATTTTTAGAAAATCTCCAAATTGCTGCCCATCAAACTGCTACAGTTGCCGATCCATACAATCCCGAAACCTCTACAGTCCTGTTCCTGCAAAATAAATGCTTCAGCGAACCAGTAAGTTGAAGTTTTGCCTACTTTACAGTCTTGTAGCATTCCTGATTTTTAGGCAATCTCGAGTCGATGCAGTGTTCCAGAAACTAGAAACCTCCAAAAGGGTGAGTACCTTTTTGTTTTTGTTTAAATTTCGAAGAAAAATTTGATAAAATCGTAAAAAAATTGCGCCCCAGATCTAGATCTGAATCGTAAAAAATTAACTACAGGTAATTACGCTATCTGTAAATTTGATGTGTATTAAACGACATTAATATTTATTAACTTCCTGTTTTGTATTGTTTTTGTTGTTGCATTTTCTGGGACAGGGTCTTAAATAATTAATTTCTAACAATTTTCTAGATTTATCTCTTCATCTTCTTGTAAAGAAGACATAAAACAACTGAAACATTATTGTGTGGCGTATAGGTACCTACATATCTACCCACGTTTATTATTCCTAATCCTCTCAAATTCTCCACTTTCTTCTATAACGAAATTATTAAATTCCGTGGTGATTTGGTTTTTGTTGGTTTTGATCAAAAAAAAATTGCGGAAATTTGTTTAAATCAGGGTGAAATTGTATTTTTTATAAACAGATGTTTCCATATTCTCGTAATCGTTGTTGTTAAGTTACTATAGTCAGCTAGTTGTGTGGTGTTTCGATTCATTCAAGAGAAACTCTCCAATCACTTTTAAAATAATAATCATCAACGAAATATTTGTAAATATCAAATGTTGTACATTACAGGTTTCACGATTCATAATTTCAACGAGTTTACGTAACTGAATTACAAAAAAAAATTATTAAAATTATCTACGTGGTTGTGGTTGACTGCCTTGAAACAAATTATATATGAATGAAAATTTTTTTTTTTCGTTCACAAACAGATTTAAAATTGATGAATGAAATATGTATATTAACAACCACCCCACACACATATGCATATATTGGTGAAAAATAAAAGAAACACTTAATGTGACACAATCGTATTTCTGTTGTTGAAGGTCTGTTATGTTAGAGGACTTTTACTTGTTGTGTACACCTTTTCTTGTTTTTTTTTTTGATGTATTTTTCAGATCTTTGAAGAAATTGTTATTTTTAAACGGTAAAAACTAGCTACAATTCTATGATGTGTGTAGGTAGAGATTTGATATTATCGAAACTATTATATGTTGCAATAGTGATAATAATTTAAAATTCAATTAACTATTGAAATCAATTATATCTGCCAGATGTGTCTGTAGAAAAATTGAATAATCAAGTTTAGTTCTGTTCATAAATATATATTTTTTTTCAATCCATTATGATTTAGAGGTCAATTGTTTTATAAAACATATATATGTATGTATGTGGTTATTCTGCAATAGTCTTATTTGCATAGGATTCTGCAGAAACTCTAATCTCGATTCTTGTGTGCAATTTTTGAAGGATTTGTTTCCTTTTATTTAATTTTCCTGTGGAAAGCTTCCAAAATCTATTCTTTTGGAATTAATAACTCATCTACCCCCAAAGTTTCAACTTTGATCTGTATCTATTTTGGCAGTTTGCTTGATAATCGACTGTTTTCGTTATCATTTTGTCAAAGTTGTGTTCTGGAATTTGTGAGAAAGTCCTAAACTTGAATTTTAACAGTTTATTTACTGATTTGCTCTTTCTGTTATCTTTTCCAATAATTGCTTGCACAAGAGCACCTGTTTTTCTCATGATTTCTTCAAATAAAGTTAGTGTGTAACAGAGATCTTCCCATAATCCTTTTTCCTAAATTTCGCCATAATTACGTGCCAATTTTATAGTTTCCATTAAAATTTGATTGCTAAAACGATGCAAATTTGACATTTTTCGAATCTTCTCCTGGAGCTTACAAAAATCTGATTATACAAAGTTTGATGGACACTGCAGCTTTGTTAATGGAGACAGCTTTCTATTATTGTCTCTATTAAACATGATCATCTTTCACAATGTTCCTTGAAGGTGGTCGGATTCAAGAAGATGTCTATTTAAAAATTACAATTCTATATTTGTCTTTTTGTACACAATAAGTTTTATATTAATAGAGCTGATTAAAAGGCAACTAAAAATAGAGGAAAACTTATTATTAAAATCTATGAAAAGGAGTATAATTAGAGAAAAGGTCATACCTATATGTGCACATGATGAACAATAGAATGAAAAAAACTCAATGCTTATTTTTATTCGTCTTTCATAGGAGAAAGAAAATCCTGAAATTGACGTGAAATTCAAGCTTCATTTTCCGTAATCTCTCACTGTTTTTTTTTTTTTTTGTTGATAATTTCCTCAATGACGTCACGCGATTTATCTATAATCATCTACCTGAAATATTGTTTATATGATTATGATTAGATGATAGATATCTATATGTATGTACGTCAATCGGTGGAAAACATAAAAAGAGGAAATAATGTTGAAAGAAATTTCCTTTTAAAATTATTATTGATTTTACTTTATGTAATGCGCACAGTTCAAGACCAAAATGTTCATATATGGATTTTTGCTGAAAAGAGAGCGAAAATTTGTAGAATTTTGATTGTCAAGTTTACACACATTGATGAAACTGAAATTTCATTCAAAGTTAACTCAGAATTTCCACTCAACGACAGCAAAAGAACGAACTAACCCCCACGCTTTTTTTTTTGAGGGGGGAGTTTCCTTTTTAAATCCACTTGATTATTAATTTTGATTCTTTTCATTTCTCTAGATTTACTTTGATGGCGATTTGAAACATTGTAGGGGTTAAAGCGTCTGTTTACATTTTGATATATTCTTGTGCCGCGTGCCGTCAGGTCAAGGCTGCATGTGTATGCTATTTTTGGTATACAATGTTTCCCTTTTGGGCTCTATCTGAAACCAACCAACCACCCACCCACGTTTCTTGCAATCTACCCCTACTTTTCGTAAATGTGGAAATCCGCCGAGACGCCTGTGACGTCAAACTATATGATTATCCTGACGTCAGTGGCATCATTTGTTGACGTCAGTGCGTCCCGTCGTTATGGCGACGACACTTTTTCCTTTTCACACTATTTCTTCTTCGTCGTCCTGTGGTATATGAATTGAATGAAAATTGACACTGACATTGAATCGCTCATATATATGTATGTATGAAATATAGGTGTTTATCATCTGTATATTTATTTGCTGTGGAGCAGAAAGAGCAAATCTTTGAATGATCATCATGTTACAAGTAGATTTTTTAAGACACACAGGGGTGTTTTTCAAGTTTTCTAGTGGTGGTTAAGTTGGATTTATGCCAAATAAAAAACAGAGATATATAGAAGTTGGTCAAGTTTTTGGTCTTTCCTATCATAGGCATTTTTTTTTTGACTAACTGCTTTGGTAGTTTTTCACAGCAATTTGTGGATTTTACAGTAATTCCGAAAGCGATAATTAAGAAACTTTATTAAAATACAATTTCCCTTATATCTTGCTTTGAACATCACTTTTATCAACCAATCTTAATAGAGATTGATGAAGACTGACAGATTTCTAGAATTCTTCTATTTTTTGCGATCACTCGACTACGATCATCACAAAAAAATCACGTAAACAAGGTCAATCATTGTGGAAAAGGAAAATTTCCAATTTCTTCGATAATCGTTGGAAAATGAGTTTTAACCGACTTGATTTCTAAGTAGTATGCTGAAGTTACGTTGGCCAACCCTCTATAGATCGACTATACATATTATCCTTTGTAATGTAGGTGTTATGATAGAGTTGTTGCAGTCCTGTGTTGCAACCAATAATAGTTGACGTTGACCTTTGAACTTTTACTATTTTTTTTAATCTTTTATTATTAATCTATTAGAAAATCTAGCTTTAACTTATAATAAACAAATCATATCATTTATTGATTTTGAATAAATCATTTCTAATTAACAACTAGAAAATTAAAGTTTCAATTTTAATTAGTTTACATCTAAATGTGTGTGCATAAGTGAAATTTTAATGTCAACATTTGTGATTAGAAATTATAAATTGTTGTTAATCTTGATTGCCTTGTAGATTCAAACAAATCAAAAGGAACAAAAAAAAAAACAATCGCCTTTTTTGTTGTTTCTTTCATATGCAAATCACTAAAATTAACTACTAATGTCTTACAGTATGATTATTGAAAGTTAATCACTTTAATAAATCTGTAAATTGTGATACAAAAAAAAAAATAAAAGCACACTCTTCTAATTAGCTTTCTCTCAATAAATAATTACGATTGTTTATTGTTTGGAGATGACGTCAAAATAATAAAGCGGAAATCATATACAAGTATCCAGACAATTTCGTCAATTACTCCTGTAATCCTCGACTATAGTTTCTAGTGTTAGACGTACGTCATCCATCCACTGATAATTATGTTATCAATTTTTTCGGCTATAATTTATAACAACAACTAATCAATTTGTCAATTTTCCAGTTGTTTAGGTATGAATGAAATTGTCGTATAGATTTCCGCATATATTTGGTTCTAAAATTCCGGGAATTGTGTAGGTGTGATTCCGGAAATTTTCATCTGCACCAAAATTACCAAAATCTATATCTCTGTACACATATATCTGTACGTTATATTCTAGTAGGAAGCTTTCCCTTGAATTGTGTCGTTAAAAACGTTTCCCCATAATTAAACGATTTTTAGAAATTGTGAAAACTACCCTGATGAGTTTCTAACTGAAAGTTTCTATTGTTAGATCACTTGAAAAGGGTTTATCCGTTTTTTTTTTTGCGGTATCCTATCGATTCTTTAGGGCGCCTAGATTCTGGTAAAAAAACAACAATATCAACAAAAAGGATGATAAAGTTCCCTGAACTTGCGCTCTCCTTACCATGACTGAATCTTGAAAATTTCGTTTTATATATCTAGGGGTGGCATATCGGTGGTGACCTTGCTGTTATAACAGTCAGGGTTGCATTTCATCGATTTTCTCGTTTATATATACGTTACCAGGGTAACGATAATGTGTACCTGTTGCGGACTACGTCACAACGCCCATTTAGCGTCACGACGCCGACTATTTGAAAACGTCACAAATTGTCAGGATAGATATACAAGTTTATGTTGGAATTTGATTAATTTAATACTTAATTCATCGTTCATTCTTTGTAATAGGTACTCTTATGTGTATGTTAACCTAGATTGCAATTATGTCTTTTATAAATAAATGGTTTAATTAGCATTTGGGGAGTGGCGATTTATTTTAAAATGAAGACTATATCCACCTATATATAGAACATTCAAAATGCAATATTCTTATTGTATTACAGAATTAAAACAAAACAAAAAATAAAGGATAATGACTTGATAATAAAAATTGTTCTTATAACCGGCCACATGTTATATAAGAGCCTTGATAAAATATTATTGCTCTGTTGGTGAGCCGATAGAGATCTATCACGTTTTTCCTTCACAATTACCACGATTTCCGGTGTTTGCAGTTTGATAAATTTCGACAATTAATCAATCCGAATCCGACCTTAAAATAATTACAAGTCCAATTCTGTGTTAAAGTTCTCATCTGTATCCGTTTTTGTTTTTTTGGCAAAATAATCATCTGTCCAGTTGAAATATACGTTCATTACTAATAAAAATTTTATGTTAGAGTGGCTTCTGAATTTTACGATGACACAAATTGAAAAATTGCTTATAAGATTTACGTTTTACATCTCTGTGTGTGTGTGTGTGTGTTGTGGTTGTTATTGGAGGGTTGCTGATCTCGCGTATCATTTTTTTACCAATTACTATCGTAAATTAAAATTCATTTTCCAATATTGTTGGTTGGTTGGCTCAAGATTTATTTTAATTGGGAGTTACAATATCGAATCGTCATTGATTTATTGCCTTTAAAAATTTTAGTGTCCATGTTTCATTGAAGACACTTATATTATGTACATAGGTATAGTGTCCGTTATTGTACACCTCGTATTTTACAATTTTATTCGCTAGTTAAGATTGTTTGAATTTTAGGAATTCACAGATGGGTGGTATTTACATTAAAATGTCTATCATATTCCGGATGAAACTTCAAAAAAAAAATAAATGTACAAGTTTTCAGCAGAATTCGGCTGTAACGACTTTCATTATAACAGAACTCCCAACATAAGTGTGTAAACGCAAATATTATCGATTTTAGACTGAAATCATTTCGAACGTTGTATAATCTTAAGCTGTGTTCATACATGAAGCTTCACCCTCCTCTTAATAACGTCGATATTTTGTCTTTCTCTAACAAAATTGCTGCAGATTGATAACAGTTTAAAATCCCATTATTAAATACGTAAATTGTCTATTAATGTTGGCAAATATAGTTGGATAAACAATAAAATTGATTTCTCTATTTTGTTTTACAATCAATTTTACGATTTATCTAAAAAAAAAAAAAAACTGAAAATCAATCATAAATTGATTGAATCTAATTTTCTTGAATTGTAAACGAATTAATTTTATCTGTAAAACAATATTATCAAAAACTAATAAAAGGACATGACAAAAAACAAAACAACAATTGGAAATTTTGTAGAAAATTGGAGATATAATTTTATTATTATCATCATCATCATCAGATTTTTGTATTAATATGACGCGGGAAAAATTGGCGCAATTTACAAACCAATTATAACGCAAGATAGAGGTCACATGATATACAAACGACCAATAATAATGATAGAATTCAAAGATAAGAATGTTTCATTTATATTAGTACCTATCTAACAATAAAATGTCGATAAGAAAATAAAATGTTAGATGATAAAATGATATTTACAATTACAGTTATTGCGATTAAGACTGTACTGCCATTTGAATGCGTATACGGTCAGTTGAAACAAACAAGTGTGGACGTAATTTTTACAATTGCAAGCACATTTTTGTTATCCTTCCAACAGTAGAGTTTTGATTACTGAGTAATTTCCAAATCAGCTGTTTACTAATTGAGAGTTAAACAATTTGTCTATTGATTACCAAAATTGGATTAAACTAATTGACCGTGTGAATGGTAAATAATACACAACTGACAGACAGCAGAGAGACACACTATAGAACGAGAGAGATTTTCTTTTAACGAAGACAACGACTACTACTATTTATTATAAAATAAATAACATCTCTATATATATATAATGTACTTATGTAGGTATACTCGTAAATATGTATAAAATGTACAAATCATCATGTCCATGAACTTGAAAATAACAGAAATAAATGTTAAATTCATTAAACTTGGAAGCTGGTTGTCAGTCAAATATGCCGACATCCTGTTTCAATATTTGATGTGTGAATACCTCAAGAAGCGCCGGCCGCCAGAGTTTCACTATGTATTTAATACAACCATGTAAACGATACTCTTTTGTATTAGTGTATGTGTGTATGTTTGTATGTTATGATGGTGCTTTTTTCTATGACATAGAGAAAAGACAAGTCATATTTTTTATTCTCTCGTTTTGTTTGATTTGTGTGTCCGAAAAGTAAACGAAACGATATGACTTGTTTAATGAACTGGCGCCCATCACTACTTCATTTCATTTTTTTCTCTTCTTCCTTTTTTTTTCATCTCCCCATGATATTGGTTAATGTCAAAAAAAAAAACAAAAAACGACAAAGAGATGGATATATTTGCCACTGGAGATGTTCGTTTAAAATAAATAATCAATAAATAAAACTGGGAGGGGCGTTATTTTCGAGATTTTTTTGTTAAACAATTCACATTTGAATACGGTCAATGACTATTTTATTTCTACTTTATCTATTTTTCATCTTTGCATATCCTATACTTCTCATTTTTATCACATATTTACGTGATTGCATATATTAGGGCCTATGCACACGACGTCTTTTTCACGCGCTGATCATGTGCGATAGGAACTCGGGTGAGCATCTCGTGCAATATAGTGACAAGCGGTAGAGAAGAGGCGCACGTATGCGCTGCTGCTCTCCTCTCCTTGTATACCCTCTTCAGTTGCAATTGTGATAATAAAAGTTTGTTATGTGCTGCATTTTTTAATTGTAAATTCATGAACGTGGGCAAAGGTACACAGGCGGCGACTGCATCACGTCTTAGTTGCGTTTAGCGCGCGTGATCAGCGCATGAAAAACACAACGTGTGCATAGATTCTTATAGTTTGGAATCGTTGATGATTAGGAATTGTTCGATAATTAACAAAATAAACAAAACACTTCTTATCTATAACAATTTTCATATGTTCTCTAGGGAATTTAATGTCTAACGGACGAAAATATCAATTTCCTTAAGAATACTAACAGTGACATTCTCAACGTCGTTACCGTCATTAAATGTCTTCAATATTTGTTTTATTATTATTGGATTAAAAACAACTGTAAATCATAGACCTAAAATAGGAGAGACGATCTAGATGGCGGAAAGCAGGGACACCGTTTTAAAAAGCAAACGAAAGCTATTATCAATGATTTATGTATAGTTCCAATGAAAATATTTTAAATTTGCTTAAAGTTCATTTGGAAGATAAATCAACAGATTGTCAAATAATAGAACATAAGAGAAAGTCGGATAATAAAATTGAAGATGAGAGAAAAAAAAGCCAAATAACAAAAATAAAACAGGACTTCTAACACTTCATCAAACAAATATCTAAAAAGGCCAAAAGTGTAAAGAACAAAAGACCACAATTTTAATTAAAAGTTTCGTTGTAGGTACGATAACAGATTGGTCTTTGAAAAATTTCACTTTGTACGCAAATAGCCTTGTGTTCGAAAAAAACGAAAAATAAAAATAAAACAAGAAATATAATTTGTGAATTTCATTATCCCTGTGAGCCAAAAAAGAAATTACTTTTTAAGTTAATTAGCATTTTATGGAACACGATTGGTACATATATCTACATATAGGTATACACTCACACAGGTGGCGCCTTGATTAAGAAATAAAATCAACTTTTAAAATATCGATAAAGTATAAACAACAAAGTTTACGATAGTTTTTGTTTTTGTATTTATTTTTTTATCTTCTTGTCGTCGAAAGTACAACTATTTATGTCATTAGATGTAATACATTTTTTTTTTTATTTGATCTCTGTGTATGTCTGTCTTTGATTCTGACTCATCGATGTGATTGAAACATCTTTACATTTGTAATTTACATCATATACAACTACATGCTCAAACGTGACTGTGATAATATTAGTTTTGATTATAATAAACCGTATCGGAGAGTTCTCAATTAACGGCTATTATCTAATTAATTATTATCAATTTTATTTTTATTTTTTTACAAATTGAGTCATCGTTATGGTATTTCGTGTCAAATTAACGAAATTAACGGTAAATAATTATGTGGTTAAACGACGAATATGTAAAATTGTGGATCATCCGCGATGCTCATTTTAACGTTAATGCCCTGGTTGATTGGTAGGAGTTTGACGTCATGATGTCTCCACACTTGGCGTTAACGCTACACTACGTAAACATACGAATTCGATAAAAATTACGAATAATTAATGAGAAATTTGTTAGAATTTGTCACTCTATAGATGGTTATTACTCATTGCTGTTTTGCTCATAAATTAGCACCATTAATCACGCTTCTGTTGTAATGGTGTTTCTTTTTTGTTAAAATTTCAGTTAAAAATAATTCAGTTTTTTTTTTGTTATTTATGAATGTTTTGCCGGTAATTAGGTAAGTCGGCCGTTGGTTTTTCTAGATGTATTGGTGGTTTTATGCCAGCAATTAACCCAGCAACGCAAATTTTTCGTCGTATTCTTTTCTTAATTAGCAAATTTTTGAAATTTCATTTCTACGGAAATAATTTTCGGTTTATTTATTCTCACATACCTACATCACAACAAATTTACATAATTTTCCTTAGAAATGTTTAATAATAATAGAAGAAGTGTGACACCACAAACTGGTGTGACCCTTTTGCAAAATTGATCATCATTGATTATGTCATCGATCATACGTGTACAGAATCAGCAGTTTGTAAAGTGTATACGTTTTATGTCGTTACAAATTCATTGTTTCAAGAATCAATTGCTTGTAAAGTTGACATTAGTTGCATACAAAATGTTGATAAAAGTAATAATAATAATATAGCAATTATTCAGATCTATCCTATTTAAAGATCTGATGTGGAAAACATATTTGACCTACTTTATATGAATGAGGTTTAAACGAAGAAAATTGTTGTAAACTCTTTGAGTCTCGTTTTTTGTTCCACCTTTAGGGGATGTTTTATTCAACCCCATGGACTAAAGTTCTTCCACAGTGGACTTACAGGGGTGTAAGCAGTCTTTTTCGCTGTTTCTTTGACATACTTCTAAATTTAGTCAGTCCACACTGATGGGTAGTGTAATCCAATCCAATGTTTGTGCCTACACTTGTGCCTTGAAGGCATGCGTTTGACGCACGTGTTGCACGCGTTACTGCATGCCTCAAACCGAGTCGAATGGGATAGTAAAACAACGGAGATGTAGACAACCGACCCGTGCATCATGCTTTTTTTAAAAGACGCACGACGAATTGAAAGCATAAGTTGAAAGCGCACAAATGTAAACACACCCTTTTATAAAAATCGTCGTCGCTATCATCTAGACTAGAACGATAAATTTTGAAGCTGAATTCAATATTGGATTTGGAAGGACTTTGGGCTAAAATCACAGCAGAACAATCAATGGCCTTGTCTTGTAGAAAATTAACGATTTCCGACTTTTTGCCAATTTTGTTTTTTTGCTTAGTTTGATTTCTAAAATACAAATGTTTTTACTCAAAATTTTTTCGTTATCACAAATCTTTCTACAGCCATTTCAACCCTTTCTTTCTGTATTATCGACGGTTGTAAAGCTTATTTGACTATTCGAAATGAGCTTCTGTGTTAATTTTCTTTTTCCCACGAGTTTATTATTCTTCTCCAAGTGTGAAAACTACTAGAAAAAATCCTTAAATTAATAGTCTAAGAAATAAAACATTGATAATCGTTTTGATAATATTTATGGATAATAAAAACATTTGTTATCTGTAAAGGTGCGAAAGGTAACTGCCACTTTTTTTCAATAAAATATGAAAAGCTATTTAAGATCTTGTAAATTTACAAATAAAGAAATTCTAATTAACAGCTTATAAAATTACTTATCAACAATTTGTGATGAAAAAATTAAAATACTACAAAAAAATGGGCATTTCCAAATTCTTTGAGAGAATTATTTTAAAGTTTGATTATTTGGGTGAATATTCCATCCACCTACATACAGATTAATCCGAATTTGCTTTGGTATGGTAGCTATAAAAAAAATAATTGCAAACTTAATTAATTTCTTAATGAGTGACCATTTTCATTAGAGAACCTACACGCAAATATTTGATATTGTTGTCGCTTAAATCTAAACATTTCTATGGGTTGTTTTTAGAGATTCCGTTATATTTACCCCATTTAAATGACAAATATGCATGTCATAATTTATATTTTTCATAGTACTTCCAGATGTAGATCTTATCTAGATTACATCTGGCTGTATCTTTAAGTTTTCTTAACTTTCTACTATACACACACACCGGTTGAGGAAAACGCGAATTACAATGATTATGACAGAGATGGTACAATAATTCATATAAATCAGAGTGAGACGGATACTGTCGATTATAGTTGTCTGTTTTATTTCAACCCGTTGAATCTTGATATATAGCTACGTATTTTTCAAAACAACCTGTATGTTTTTGTTTGATTGCATAAAAATATGTCAACTGTTCGTGTTTTTTATCATTTCTAGTATATCAATGGTCTACTATTACTATAGACTGGACATTCATCTCGTTTACCTGTCTCCACGTGCACTATCAATAGCAGTCTATCTCCAACTGTTTGCTACCCGGTAAAAACTTGAACAATGTCATAAATGGATAACGAAATTTGATCGATGACTATGTCCAAATTTCATTTTTCATCAATATAATCAATTAAATATTGTCGAATTTTAGTGTTGATAACAATATTTCGTAAATTAAAACAGTTGATTTAACGATCCAACAACATCAAGTCGCTTAAAATAGATCAGCAAAAAAAAAGACAATTCGTAAGAGGAAATCAATATAATAATTGCCAGTGATTTTGGATTATATTCATTCAATCGAATTGATTTTTTTATTCCCTTTTTAAAAGTGTAAAAAGAAAATTGTGTAAACACAATTGTACAAGTTCTCTTATTTATTTATTCAGTTTTTTTATTTTTTATTTTTCACTTTGGTTTCTCATTATTATTGCTTTGTAAATTGAGTCCTTTTATGGTGATTACAAGTTTTAACTTTTAAATCAACTTAATAAAGTTGAAATGTGGAGCCAATCCTGCGGCGATGGGTGTTTTTTCAAACTTGTGGTGTTGTCGAGAGATTATATTTTTTTAAATGTTCTTCTTTACACTATAAATTCCTATTGATATTACTTTGTTTTTACTTACAAGAACGTTTATGGATCTGTTAAAAGAAGCAAAAAAAACTACAACAACAAATAAGCACTGATTGGACGATTCTTTCGATTTGTATGGTTTTTCAGTAGCCAATCAAGGTGATGAAGACGATCAACTCTTTCATAGGAATTTTATTGAAAATACCTACGATTATAGTCGACCAAATATAGATTGACTTCAAGGCTAACGCTTAAAGTCAAGTTGCATTTGATTAGAAAATTTGCAACTTTTTTTATCACCTTTTAGCTGGTTTTCGTTCAGCATGCAATTCGTGTCCCCTGGAGATGTTTTTTTTTTGGAAAAAAAGTTGATGAATTTATAAAAGCAATGTCATACAGCATCAGTCATACATTATTGTTTGTACGTGTCATGATTTTTTCAAGAATTATTATCCACAACACATAGAATGGTTGTTTTTTTGTTTTCGTAATTATTGCCCCAGGATCAGTGATTCTTTGATTGATGGTTAAATATATGTAAAATATCATCAATTTGGTATTCTGATAAGCATATATTTATTTTAATATAGCTGGCAGGCAAACGATAACGTAAGATTCTGGTTTTATATAAAAATCATAGAAAAATAGCAACAAATCACGTCTATTGTAAACCGACTACGAATATCGAAATGTCCACCCTCCTCTCTATCCAAATAGATAGACAAACGGGTTAAAATATCTCACATCTTTGTTGTACGCATTATGATTCTTTATAGCTTTGATATAGTTATACAAGACTTTGCAATGGATGTGATAAAGACCGGACGATATTCCATCGACGTCTTTTATTGTTACGATAAGAAGTTGATATTTATTTTTAAACAATAATCGAATGATGAAAATGTAAATTTTAACAAATTATTATCCATCCAGTCAGTTTTTACTGGTTTTTATTTTACGATACCTAATAAAAGGATTTAAAATATGTGGTTATAGAGAACTTGACTATATCAAACATATACCTATACCTATACATATTACATACAGTTTGTAGTGATCGTAAATTTCAAAAGAAAATCTCTGTCCGCATTGAATTTTATTGTTTGTTGCATGTTTCAATTCTATTAATATTTCTTACAGTTCCTGCCAAAAAATCCATTTTAACACTGGCGAAAACGTGTATAACTACCAAGTGTCCCATTTATAAAAATGGGATTAGATACATGTGGTATTACTTGTATAGGGGTCGTAAATCAATGGGATGTTCTGTGGAACTTTTAATTGTTGTAAAAATTATTGTCCTCTTCTTGCAATTATGATCTAATATTGTTGTTTTTTCTATGGAAAACGTCATAAATTTATCGAAAATATCTATCAAATGCCATTCCAGTTTTTAATTTATTGATATTTAGAAGTGAATTGATTAATTCCAATGAAATATTGTCACATTTTTTTTCTTTGGTTTTTGTATAAAATGATTAATCATCTGGCACATTTATCAGGTGTTTCTATGTCGCGCACCACCGTGTGTTGCTGTTTTTTTTTTGGGTTCCTTTAAAAATAACAATTTTTCTTGAAATTTGTTCCAATATCAACAAAAATAAAAAATTTGTTCTATCCGACCTTCATGTTATTCTCTCATAGAATTTCATTGTAAACGAAAATAAATTCAAGTGATAATTGAGGAAAACTTCACATCAATCGCCAACAACCTTATTTGACTAGTTCTATATAATCATTTGTAAGAATTACATAAAGTTTGTCTATTCTGATTTGACTAACTTGTCTTTATTTTCATTTTATTTGACATACAAGTTGTTCAAGTTAAGTTGGCTAAATTAAAATTGATCGGCTATAAATGCAAAGTTTCTTGGTGGTCGTGTTTTATAGGAAACTTTTTATCGATAATTTATTATGTTTTGATATTTTAGACAATACTTTTTGATATTTCTATTCTGGATAAAAGATATTATTTGTTATTTATTGATAATAAAAGTGTTGTAAATGATACATTGATAAAACACACGTTTTTCAGCTGTTTGTTATAAATTTTATTTAAAACGATGTATATTAATTTTAATTCGAGTATTATACGTTTAGATTGAGTATTTAATGCTATTAGGACCATCCGCACTTGAAACGTTAACGATTTCCTCAAATTAAAGTTTGCGGGTAATATGCAGAATGCAGAAACTTTGACTAATAGTTGCTATTCTTTGACATTTTCCAAACGATAGAGAAGATATTTGATAAGCTTTAGTGTTAACGTTGATGACACGTAAAGGCTATGGATGATCTCTTCTTTTTATTCTAAGAACTATCTTGGTACTTCACTTTTCTGTTCTTATGCTACCACCAGATCTGCGACCTCCTATGTTGAATCCACTAAAGTTATGGAGCTAACTTGAACCAAGAAGCTGATAGCAGGGAATATTGCAACGCTTGATAACGTGTGCGTACTGTTGAAGCGTTAGAATTAAAGCTATCGGTTTGGCAGGTCTTTAGCGTTAGCGTTGCTTTTCCTGCAAATGCTGTGGACGATCTTGTTTACAAATGGGTTTGTGTGTGTGTGGTCTCCATGCGAAAAATCGCTAAAACGCTCCAGTTTTCTGATTATATGAAAACACAAATAGTTCCTAATGTTGTTAAAATACAATTTAAGATTTAATCAAAGCTAATTTTATAATCATCATAACTGTGGAATTAAATAAACAATAAAACTTGTAAGATTATTATCCGGTGCATTATACATCTAACGACCTGAATTCCTTCATACATATATGTTACATATGTACATAGTGAAGGTCATTTTTGCTTTAAAATTTATAAAACATGTTTGTTTAATAATTTAGATTGCAATTTTATTACATTTTATGCATGTTTCTCTTTCAAAAAAAAAAACAAAAACATAAATAAAATAAATAAACAATACGACAATCGTCTATCAATGATGTCAGGAAAGGGAATGTGTACTCATCCTCATTACAGCCCCAAAAAACCGTAAAAGTTCAATTTTCTTTATCACAATTCGATAATGAAGGTCCTTTGAAAACGTTCCTCAATTAGTATTTCGATAAACTGGCAGCTATAACAGCAGCAGTAACAACGGCACGGGCCCGTTCACCACCTACACTCAAATCCCTCCACGTGTGTTGTTGATAGATTTGTGAATTATGTTTGTATGTAAATAGTAAACAAAGTGTAAAGGAAATTGTGAGTGTGTGAGTGTGTCAAGTGCGGGGTTGTTATAGGGAATCTGTACAATGTATGTGTGTGTGTGTGTTGTGTGTATATTAGAGAAAAGTGTAGGTTAGTCTAGGCGACGGTATAAGTTACGGGCGCATGGCTGGCACGAGCTGTCTCTCCTCCAACACAACAACAACAGCAACACAACGACTCGCGAGATTCTCCTCGCATTCTCACAACACAACAACAACAACAACAACAACATGAACTGAGATGAGATCTATAAATAGCACCAAGAGTCAGCATACGTGGTGACGTCGCCACTGTTACAGAGTATGGTATGTAGAGAGATACTGGATTACGATGATAGTTGTTGCTCCTACTGCTGCTGTAACAGGAGAGAATACAATAGTAACATCTGGATAATATTGGTTGAAATACAGCTATTTAAAATGGAATATAGCACTTGTTTCATCAACCTGTCCTGGGTTGCGTGTCTAAAATCGTCAACATTTTGAACTTGTTCCAAGTAAACGGGGAGAGGAAAAAAAATTGCTCAAATTACTGAATTAATCAACATTTAAGTATTCATCTAAAATAAAAATTAAAAATTGAGGCTAACGTTTATTTATTAGCGCGTTTTTCCCCTCTTTACCCAACAAAATCATCAGTAGTTGGAAATTAATTAATTTATAATCTTGGACACTTATTTCTATCGTTCTATAATCCAAATAACGAAATAAATAAATGAAAAAAAATTAAATTAGTCATTGTAAACAATAGGTAATTTCACAGATTCAACACGAACAATAAATTTCAACTATTATAACAATAGATATCGTAATTTATTTTTATTTCTTCAATTATCGATTGAATTCATTTATGGAAAAACAAAAAAAGAACAAACTCTTCACATTACAACAATTACCATACAGATCTTTATTTATTTAATATTTATACACAATGCACATTTTTCACACCAATCAAACCAGTATTTTTTATGAATAGAGAAACTCATAATAAATAAATTTATTTATTGATAACATTAGTATTGTTTTAAAACGTGATTTTTATAGATTACTATCATTGTGATTATTATTATTATTATTATTATTATTATTATCATAAAGAAACATGAGGAGAACGTGTGTCGTAGATTTAATGCTACTAATAAAGCTTGGTACTTATAATATACCCGATTACACTTTTAACCTGCAACAAATTGACATAGGTCAAGGTTAAAATGGGAAATGAACTTAATGAATGAAATATTGTTGTGTTTTATTAAATGAAATAGACGGAGAGATATTACGAAAAGAAAATCTGCCACAATTAATTTTATGTTTTATAATAATAACAGATTGTATCTGATTGTAAAGAAAACAATAATTTGTTTATCATTAAAGCCCAAAGCGCCCTTATCCTCTTCTCTCAACCACTATAGATATACTTACACAGGAACCTACAAATATCAATAGATAATAACAGATTGAATGTAAATTTCAAAACGTGTATAATACTAATATACCGGGCGTCCCTCTAATAACTCTCTTATTCATAAATTTGTTTCTTTATCATCAATAATTTGCTAAATTTTTAAATTAGTTTTTATCAATATCGAATTGTTAGAGTTTAGTGTATTGTTTTGTTTTTATTCTGTAAAGTTGGTAGATTTGTTGGAATGGTTTTGATATGTAAGGACATCCTGTAGATATACGTATTCATTAATATGTGTGTGTGTCTGTATCTGTCCGGAGGAGTGGTCCAGCCGCCCCGATAACCAGTTCCTAATCGCTGAAGAGCGACGTGCATAATGCGACAGGCACTGGAGGTGTTCAACGTGCTATAGCAATTCACGGTCCTCCACAACAAATATATATGTATAGACAAATACATTCTCTCTACAGCGACAAACACCAAAGTCTCTCTCTCTTCTCTTATACACCTATGTCGAGGTAGGCTATATGGTAAAGAAGAATAAAAAGAAGATGAGAAATGAAAGAAGAAGAAGAAGAAGAAGAAGAAGGGCCCATAAGTGCCACACACGTCGGTGACCTACTCATTGTCATCTGGCGTCGTTGTCGTTTGTTGTTTGTTGTTTTAAACACATTCATTTGCACACACATACACAATCATTTTCAAGAAGAAGAAGAAGGCATTCACTTATCTTTAAGCGCCACATTAGCAACTACAATAACAACATAAATGTTTGATTTGTTGTTGTAATCATCGGTTAATGTTCATATGTTAAGGAAAGTGTTGCTTTTAATAGAAATTTTAGAAAATTTTGAAAATCCAAATTCTCTAGTTGATTTACTATGAAAAGTGAAAAGTTTGTTCTAAATCCATATGGTGAATGGAATTTATTAAAACAAGTCAGATTTTGTTGTTGTAAATTGTCCTCATCTGTTTGTATTTGTGTGTGTGTGTGTGTGTGTGTGTATCTATCAAAGATCTGTAATAATTTTCACAGCTGTTGGTTTTCATATTGCAAATAACTTGATCGTTGTGGAAAGTTGTTAAATGCTCTAAATAATGGCGCAATTCTTACAACAGATTCAAACTAAACTTTACACATAATCAGGGCCAATTTTCGTATCAGATAAATGGGTCATATGCCATTTAAATGTTTCTTAAAAGGATTATCCACTAGGTAGTCTCGTTTTAGCAGATTTGACTTTGAGGGAGTACAAAAATCTGCCAAAATCAACTTCGTGTCTTTGGGGCTTTATCCGAATTCTATTTTTAATATTAAGAAATTATGGATATTTTATTCAAGTAAAGCCAATCAAATTGGAATAGACGGACTACACATTATTTAGTACTAGAGAAAAATAATGCAAAAAATGGAAAAACTGCTCGTGGAGTTTTGGGGTAGTTTTTCCAAATTTCTACCAATTTTTTTTTCAGGAATCAACTCGATTTCTTTAATTTTTGTCGTCGTTTTCTTCAATATTTTTTGAAAGAAAAAAAAATCCACCATAAACTCGTTTAGATTAAATTAGCGTAAAACGTGCAAATTCCCAACTTTCTATCAAGTTGATAATCGACTGAAAACAACAAAAATCATAATTATCCTTTACCATTTTCAACTGAGCAATTTAAATCTCCTTAACGACATTATAATGTTGTTGTTATTGTTGTTCTTATAATGGAAAATATTGTTTATTTTCAAACAATAAGGATAAATACACCATTTCAACGACTTTTAATATTTGATTTATTTAGATTTCAATTTTTTTCATTTTATAACTTTGATATTTTCATTATAAATCATCGAAATTTTTGGCATATTTCACAAATAATAAAAACTAAAAAAGAACAAACAAACAAAAACAAGTTAACAATAAAATAAACTATACATAAACACCCGCCCAATGTTTAACATTTTATAATATAAGAACGGTTAAAGGCAGCAGGTTCAGGTTCACGGACCATGACTGTTTTATGTCCAAGTGCTCATTGAGATGGACCTAAAGATATATAAACTAAGATAAACATACAATTTCGTATTTGTTACAAGTTGACAGCAACATTTTATAAGGGAACAACAATTTTTCACCCATTTATTCCCCCTCTTTCTCTCTCCCAACACTGTTATCTCATTTTTCTTATTCCTGTTTTGATGCTGATGATGATGATGATGATGACAGTCGTGCCAATACTCCATATGGGTGTTTATGGCAAATGACGTAGTGTAAATGCGTGGTTGTTGGAGGCGCCAACCGATTTTACCTAAATGGAGTGTCCTAGCGCACCTGTTTGCTAATCAAAGACACGTTTTTTCCGTATCGCGTTCTCCTTCTCTATTTGTCTCGATTTTTAATTGTTTGTGGGCGAATTATTAGTTTGGATTATTATAAGAATTGCGGAAATGTGAAAGGATTTTCTTTATTATTGGAAAAAAAATATCGAAATGAGTGCGTGGAAAATTGTTTTATTTTATTATTTGATTATAATGCAAAAACAACGAAATTATATATTTTATAAATCGATAAACTTTCAAAACTCCTTTAGGGTTCCGTTTTATATGAAAAAGTTGAAAATTATTAAAATAAAAGATCAAAAGAATATTGTAGAAATGAAAACTACAGAGTTTCAATAATTTATTTTCAAGTCAAGATTCGTTTAATTTTGTTGTTGTTGTTTTTAATTTTTTTTTGTGTGTGTGTGTGTTTGTGTTAAGGCTAAGAAGGAGTAAAAGTCATACACATCCAACTGACCGTTAATAAATTATTGTTGAAGAAAAGAAAACGACATTGTATGACAATCAATAAACAATCCAAGTAATTTATTTCACAAAAAAAGACTCCAACTGAAAGTCACCAAGTTGACAGGTCACAATCAGTAATTTCATTACATTTTTCTTTATGTACCTATTCAACAGTAAATATCTTATGTTGTGTCGTCATGATATGAAATAATGTGCAGTGTGTTTCCACTGTCTAGATATTTAAAATATTTCCTAAAATATAATTGGAATATAAAAATCATATCTCTTGTAAGATATAAGAGTATTGAGAGACAGATGGAGATTATAGAGATTGATAGAGTTGAAAATTTTCTTCTAAGTAGTCATAGTAAAAGAGATTGTAATAATTTGTCGTATCCTGCAGGCTTTTCGTCACGATTTTAACCTTTATTCGTTTTGTTATGATTGTTCCACTATTGTTCCAACTCTATTATGTTACGGTTAATCTATTTGTCATTTTGAGCCTCTGAGTGTTTTCAAAACATATTTTATCGCTTTATTTGTTTTTTTTTTGTTTCTTCAAATGAAGAAACATGCGAGAGTTATGGGATGTAAGTTGAGGGTTGTATACGCTACCGTTCTAGTCCATGATTTTGTCAGATGGGGGCAAGGTTGCGGAACTATATTGTTCGTCTGCACGTGTGTTCATAGTTAACATAAGCGAATTTGTTTATAGTTGTTGGTAGGAAATTCTCCGAGGCGTTTGTGGATTTCGTACCTGTAGGGAAATCGACATTGAACAGCTAGACAGACAGATGCACCCTAGTACGGCCTATCACTGTAAAAGTTCTCTGATCATGTTGTTTCATCTCATTTTGAATATCATCTGAATTTGACGAGTAAAACTCGAATTATAAGTGTGAGAATCGAGCTGGCAGATTTAGTCTAGTGTGATCAAGAATGTTGTCTAGGCATACTGTTTTCTTTGGCTATGAATATCGAGAGTCGAGGAGCAGATAATCGAAGCAAGTAACTGAAGAGTCTCCTGCTAAAATTGAAACATTCTCTGTTAAAGAAAGTTGGCTACATTTAACCATTTGATAACTGTTCCAGTATTATTTTTTTCGTAACAGCTTCACGTACGCTTTTTTCTCCTGAAAATTTATCTGAAAATTTTGTTGTTTTCACTCTCTCTCACATGATAGTCTGTACATACTACAGAAGATATAAATTCAAATCAACTTAATAATTGTTTATTTTATTATTATTTTTTTTGCGTGAATTTATATCATTGTTAAAAATTGATCATTGTTTTCCATCTTTTGATAAGAGCAAGTAATAAAAATTAATAAAAAACAAACAAACAAACAAATAATAATAATTCACCCACAATTTTTAATTAGATTTGATAATAATACTTTATGAATAATTTATTATTAAAATAACAATAAGTAATAATTCGAAACTGTTTTTTTTGTGTGTGATTTTAAAAGTTCTTATTTGTGATAACGATGAAATAGTTACCGTACTTGGATTTCAATAGTTATAAAGGCATTATTTTTCAGAATAAGAATCGAAACAATTTACGCACTTGAATTTATCTGTACTGAAAATCTAAATAGTCTAACGTTTATTATTATTATTATTATTGTTACTGTAGTGTATATGTACTATCTATACAATGAAAGCAAATGTTGTTGTGCTTGGTTGAATATGTGGATTGTAATAAGCAAATATAAATAATGTCATACCTGTTGGACATTCTCTCTACAATTTACACTCGTTCTTACCTTATTCTTACACATGATTTGATTAAAGAAAATCGTAGAGCTTCTATCTGTAATAGAAGAATGACTGTATATACAGTATGCCTTATTTGTTGTGTATAAAGTCGGCGATATATTAGCATATCATCCGATAAACATGTTCGGATTCTTCTTAATCAAAGGGATAAAAATCGGTAATTATTCAAAAAAAAAGTTTTCATAGTTTATTGTTTTTACAATTAATTGGAAAATTTTCTTGGAAAATTATTTTTCTGCTGACAATGAAATTCTCTACTTATCTATTAGCATACAGACTTTGTTGAGTGAATGTTTCATGTATTCTGCAGTCGGTGTACGCATACAGTTTCAAAGAAATCACAACTTTGTTTTTCAAACACCGGTGTGAACTGTTGTGATTGCAGAAATCAAGTATAATTTCAAGTATTGTACGATACAGGGGCCTCCTTATTTAATTTAGTATTTTATTAAGGTATACTTCATCCATTCTCCTTAGTCGGCTTGACTTGACTGAAATTGCTTACAAGAATACACTTATTCCGTTGGTAAGCTTTTCTGGATGGATGTCAAACTATTTTAGTCGAGTTGCAAGACACGGTATAAATTCGGGATGTGAACTTTATGTCTCTTTTTTCGATGTTATTTGATGTTTGTTTGTCGCATAAGGGCTATTCGGACACTTTTAAACCTTCTAGAAATCGTTTAATAACTTTTAACGAAATTCCTTGTAGTTTATATTGTAAGAAAATGATTGTGCTCGTAAATAATAATAATCAACTTGTTCCGGATTATTGGAAATTTTGTAAAATTTCAAAATTAGAATTAAATTTAAAAATAGTGTACGTGTTTATAAAATATTTACGCACACACCACTATAAAATTATTATAAATTCAGACATGTATAATTTAATTTGGCAATTATTTTGGCACAGGTAAAACTACAGGAAGCTTATAAAGTATATGAAAATAGAAATTGAAAACACCAACATAACAAAGTCCACTTGGAAAACATTAAAATTTCTTCTCTGTTAAAACAAAACGAACGAACAGAAAAAAAAACACGTATTTTTAAACAAATCCAATTTTAAGTGAAAATACCAAAGTCTCATCATCAAAACGAATATAAAAATAATAGAATAAACGTCTAATTATAGTCTAGTAAGTGTTGGAAGCTGTTTAGATCTGAATTTTACAAATTCCACTGTTACTGTTACTTTTTGACAGTTCTTTTTCCCCCTATACAACACCAAATGAACAGATAGCTTAAATCGATGTTTTCTTCGAAAATTCATTTTTGGATTAAAACGCGCTACCATTGATTCAACCAATCACATGCATCGATTATGTTTTGTTTCAATTTTCTGCTAATCACTTTGATGTTGCCATGGGGACGGCCAATTCACTATGCCAACTTTGATTTGATAAATATTCGAAACAGCCTGTATATTTTTGGTGCCAATTCAAAAATTGTAACGAATCAGGAAATTGAGCAGAAAATTATTTGATTTTTCTAAGCAATCATTATTATTATTATTATTATTATTATTATAATATACATACAATGTATGTTGTATATTGTCAAATGCAGAGGAGTTTCAAGAATAATACGAAAGTAAATCAAGACCATTGACAAAGACAAGCTTCCCACACGTAGTGGTACACACATAGACAGACAGACAATTTCAAAAAGCTCAAAAGAAAACTGGATGTGGAAAACGACTGTTTTAGGAAACTTGCTTGATGATGATGATAATAATAATATTAATAATAATAATAACAAAGAGATAAAGGCTTGGTCAAGGTGGGGCACGTGTTCAGAAATATTGTGACGTCATTCGCGTGGCGCTCAACTACTCAAATTGTTGTCTTCTCTTTATCTATTACCTGTTCAAACACTATCCAAAACTATGTATATTATTTAGAAGAGGGTGTTGTTTTAGAAAAATGAAACACAATAATTTAATTTTTTAACTCAGCAATTTTATATTTGATCTCATCAAAAATGTGAAAGAGGGAGTAGAGAGTAGTTATGATAAATATATTTATATTGAGCACAACCACAATATTGTTCCATCTCTTATAATTTACATCAATTTAACAGTTTTTTTTTTTTTTTTGATAAACTTTCTTTCAAATAACAATTGAAATTTTCTGTATGATAACATGTACAAATTATAAATTAATAAATAGGGGATGTTTTGTGTGATAATATAATTTACAATATCCATGTATTCAAATATCACATTCATAATACAACAGCCTCATTTATTTTTATTTTTTTTGAATAATTATAGATTTCAAAATTTTTGTCAACAGTTTATTTTGTTTTTTTTTCCATTTTTCATCTAGGTAACATCTAATCTCGGGGTATAAAAATATAGAAGTTATCATCAAGTGTGCACTGGAAGGGGGGTAGTATAGAATTTTGTACACAAAAAATTGCGTACAAAAAAAATACAACAACAATTATTACAACAGCCGGGATGATTATTATTATTATTATTATTATTAATTTATTAATTATTAACAACTTGTTATTTATTAATTAATATTCTGTTTTTAATAATAATTTATATACAATTAACGCTAATGATAGAATTTCTATTATTTACATTAAAAAAATTGTTTTATACATAAATCGGCAAAATTCAAAATCAACATTAGGCCTATTTGTATTTGTACGCTTGTTTTTAGTGTGGAAAGCACCACTTATTCATTTATTTATTTATTTATTT